>JAQFYT010000108.1:0-36946 GCA_034694925.1 Ceratophysella denticulata
TGGGTGCTCTGTGAAATGCAAGCACCTAAAAGTCGCAACCCAAAAACGCAACGAGCTATGAGGATTGACTGGCCGGTCTCCCAACAAATCCACGCTACAAACTCCACAAACCGGTATCCTTGCCTTACCTTCCGTCCGTGGCTTTGGCTTTGCCTCTCCGTCTGTTTAGTTGTATCCTTATGGGAAATCCGGGGAAGTGAGTGCAACACTACCGCTTATCGACACTTTACCACTCCAACGCTATTTACTCTCTGCCTGGTGTACATAACAGATTAACAAACTCTATTATTTTCTTCAGGGATGGATACGCTCCTGTAATCAAGGTAAGGCCAGCAGAGTCTTATACGCATTTGTTGCTTATGATTCCAGACAAAACGATTTATCATAATCCTACAAAGCACAGAACAAAGCACTATGGTTACCTTTACCGCTTTACCTTACTAAAGTGCATCCTATTAGGCATTTTGTGATAATTGAAGTTTACTGCTTACTGCAACTTGGATTGCCTTAAGACGTTAAAGTAGCATCTTGAACTGGGCAAGAGACAAATATGGCAATGCCGGGCTTGTTTACTAAATATATGAACAAAGTATATTTACTGACATAGATCCAGTCGATGCAAATTCTGAAGACACGGATTTAGACGAAACGTGACCGTTGATTTTCTGGTATTCATTTTTCTTTTGGTTGTATAAGTCGAAATATTTTGATACATTACGAACATATGTATATTTAAAATCAAAATCATCTCAAGTTGAAGAAAACAATATTCGGATCAATTGGACTTCAATGATGCGATCTGTTTTAGCCTATATATTGAAAACAATATGGTGCAACAGTATTCATTTGTTAAGAAGTGCAAAATATTTGTTAAATCCCTAATTCACATAAATAAGAATACAATAAGAAGGGGAAGCTAGTTTTGATTTTTTTAAATGGAATTTTGTAAATGTATGATGAGTTTTTGGATACTGATAATCGTATCGTTGTTGAATGGTTCCATTGCAGGGAACAGACCAAGAAATTTGACGAAGAACCATGACGGTGCATTGGATAATTTTTAAATGGAAGAATAAGCATGTCATATTCAAATTGCTCCATGTTTTTTGTTTTGTTCCACTGTTCATAAAAGGAGTAAAATATAAGGAGTTCCTTGAGTGCAAACAGAAATAATAAAAATACATTTTCCCAAAAGTCCGTTCCTCGCTCCATGTGATGCAGTTCTACGTACCTGGGCCTCCTTCCTTCTTCTGCTCTGCTGTGGATAAAAATGAAAATCTTAAAAGGGAAAAGCAAACCCGGAACGCCTCTCTATGAAATTCCCTCCAGGGGGTTCCAAACGGACTTATTGAAGTTTTAAGCACTGTCCAACTTTGATGAGCTTCGGGATGATGCAGTTCTTTTTCCATCTCCTATCTCATTTTTTTCTCGAAGCATGACGTGCTTTTCTTCAATCTCTTCTTCATCCCTTTCCTAACTCAGCCTTCTCTCCATTAAAATATAGAAAAAACCTTGGACAAGCTAAAGGTGGGAGTCCGGTTTTTTTCTCTCCCCATCTCACTCATTCCATCAAATCCATTTACCTGATGTCAAACTAACTCCGCGTCTTTAAAGTGAAAAAATAAATTCGATTTCAGTCCAGACTTTCTCCTCCTCCTCAACTCAGGAAATAATTAACTTTAACGGGAACCCCGGGTCGAGATCCCTGAATCCGGGGTTCCAATTCCAGAAACCAGGCCAAAGTTTGTTCCTCCGTCCCCGAAACTCGGGAACTAAACGGGTTAAATGCCGAGATTGATATAGGAGTCAGGTAATGGGGTTTGAGGGTATAGTCAGGGCTCCACCTTTTCATAGTTATGTTATGTTTGTTGTTATTGCCGTGTTCCCTGCTCGGGCATGGAATGGACTTCCCATCTTTCATCAGTCTCCCCTGGCTTCTTCCTTGGATTATAATATTAAACTCTATTTTTCCCCAACTCGGAGCCTAATCACATCTTGCGAGACGATGAGGCTCATCTCGGTCCGCTCGGCGGGAGAACGGGAGGGAAACCACGGGAGAAGTGACGAGGAAGAATGCTCCATGAAATATCTCCTCAGCCTCATCCACAGCTCCGTAAAATGCCTCTTATTTCATTCCCAAGTTTCAATTCTCTAAATCCACTTACCCACCTCGTGTGCTCATTCCATTATAATTTAATACACAAGACAGACAGTGGGTACGTACGGACGTACGGGACGTACCAAGACTACCTCCATCCATACACATACATTACTGAGAAACATTCAAAATCCGTGGCTTTGCCTTCACGTCTAGTCTCCTCCGTGAGGCAGGGACAAGAGAAAAAAAACTTTCCAAAGATTTATTTCTGTAGATAAGTACATTTTCGTTTTCGGATTCAAATGCTTGGAAAGTGAAATAGTTGTAACTGTGTGATGGTAGGAGTTGCGGACTTAGTACGGGAGTCTGGATCTCGAACGAAGGCCTTCTTCTTGCGGGTCCCACCCCGAGCGCCGTACATGGATGATAGGATATTTTGGGATGAGGAAAAGTGGCGGTCGGGCGGAAGACGAGGGCTGAGTCCAATTCCTATTTCATCCCTTCATTTCTCCAGCCTCCGATGTTCTAATGAGACTAAATGGGAGATTTCGGGTGGAGAGTGAGGATGGGAGTTCTTAATAGCTTTTCTGACACGTTCGAAATAAAGAATTGAACTGGTGCCTGCCAAGAAAAATTACGCGCTCCGTAACGCATTTTTCTGAGCCTCCCGGCTCTCGTCAGTCGTATTTGTCTATTCTCAGCCCTTGCCTGACTACAAATTAATATTGTCATATGGAAATATAAATAGCGTGACTAGTCTCGAGCAAACGCGGGCTTAGGATATAAATTATTACGCTTGGGAGTAGTTCCACCGTTTAAGTTAATTAACGAAATAGTACACTCTGACTAATGGCTCGAAATGCTCTGTGGCTGTAAATAAAGGAGACGCGTTGGTGTTCTAATAAGTTGAGTATTGGGACTTGGGAATTCATGAGCATTCCAAAGGCATAAATAGCACGAATAGAGCTTGGTTTTTATGTCAGTAAGCAGAGAGTCCTAGCCCAGGCGGGTTTAGAGGTTTAATGATGACAAGGCGAGGGAAGTAAAAGTCAAGAGGTCTTCATGGGATTTGGCAGGAGCGTCATAGCTCACCTTCCACGGAGCAGAGTTCATGGAGGGAGAATAATTAAGTCCTCGGACTGGACAGTCTATCAAATATTCAACAAGCTTTGAGTGCTCCCCACAGTGACTCACTCAATTCACTTGACATGAAAATGCAAACACACTTCTCGAGTCACACGAATATGTAAATCCGCTACCAGGGCGTCCTGACTTCTTTATGAAGTGATGGAAAACACACCTCTTTCGGACCTCGCTCTCAAACATGCAAATGCAAATCATTGGCCAATTCCTTCCTCAGCTCTCCAGAAATTATAGACATAAATTGAAACTTCCAAACTCGGCATGAAATCGTGCATGTTTCCAAATTCATTTTCAAGAAAGAATCAAAAGTTTATTTATTCGATAGTTCTGGGAGACTAGAGGACTCGTGGAGGAGATCTGCCCTTTCCCAGCATTTGGAATTCAGAGAAAGGCGTTCCGAGAGTACTTCTTGTCAAGAATTTTAAGTAATAGGACTTCAACATCCGAGTTTTGGGGCTCTGTGGGTCTTGGGCAGGTTCGGGGAGTTGTCACAAAGGGCATTGGGAGACTGTAGCCATTCAATACTTCAATTTCCGTCATGCTTTGTTTTCCAGATGACAGAGATGCAATCTCATTTTCAATTGAATTGAATTTCATTTCGGGTTAACGTAGTGGCGGGGCTGGAGATTGGGAATAGAGGGCAACTCCTCCTCGTTCCGAAATTCCATTTGAATGTGAAACTCATTTCGGAGCATTACTTACCCTGGGACTATGTATGTACTCCTGGCAGGGCATGGCAAGGAAAAGGAGTGGGAAGGTGGGTCGGGCTGAGTTGAGACTATGGGAGCTTTCGAGCTTTGGCATATTGAATAAATGTTCGAGTCCCCTGTCCCATCTGTGGTGGTGACAAGAGCGAACCAATTTGTGGAGTCATTCTCGGGTTTATGTTTCCTCATCTCCGTCCTCGCAACTTGTCTCTCCGGTGACTCCCCGAGATAAAAGAAACACGACTTTCAAAGGCAACAACGGAAGCCAAGTTCATAAACTCCTCTGCTGATGGATACATTATACATGGAACCCACACAGCAGGAACAAAGCCTCCAGGAATACCATTTATTAACATTCCGCTTCTAAAGTGCAAAAAACACAACAGGCTTCTGCCCTACGCCCTTGCTGCCTTTCCTTCTCGAATCCGCTACTCCCACCGAACTGATTAAAAGGGAAAACCCTTAAACAAGAAGTACAGCACCTCCGTATATCCAAAATCACGATAACGCAGTGGTGACCTACCTGTGCTGTGTTTTACGTTTAGCTGCTTAATTCTACGCTACTGTGGATAATACGGCAGGAAATGACTTAATCTAGTACCGACTAAAAAATATTCGAGCGACATATCCAGGTTTTGCAGAAATTTAAATTTAACTCGATTAGGCAAGTTTGCTACGGTTTGACGAATTTCCAAAAACATCTTAATCAATTAAGAAGCACTGAAAAATGGATTAACGCGCATTATGTCAATGTTTTATATGAGTAGGTACCACAGAGAGCGTTACCTGAATCTGTCATAATTTCAATAAGTCAGTCCAGACCACGAAGTAATTTACTTTACTGCATTTGAAGGACAGGACACTGATAATAGTGCGTGAAATTTAAGAGTTGCACGGAATTAAACTGTGCTGAAAGCAGATCGTGATGATAGCGAGGGTGCAGTTGGTTGGGAGTAAATGGAAAGTAAAGAGCGAATAGTTGCGTGGCGGAGTTTATTTGTGAAGTTAAGGTAATTGTCTAAAGCGAGGTATGTCTACTAGAACGTATTTTTGGGCCATTCCCTATGTAGTTATATAATGTATGTATTTGGAGCCGAGAGGAGTTAAAACAATGGAGGTTGTCTCGAGCAAATTGAAATACGGGCAAAGCAGTAAGTGCGGCCCCACCTTTTGCATGCTTGCGTAAAAGAGAAAAGGTAAAAATACCGTCCAAGCTTGTGAAACAAACGAAAATAATAAAAGGGACGATAAGGCCATTTGTTTCCTCACGTTCTGTGGTTCCTTCGGCAAATACTAACACGGCTCTATAATAACTATTTTATGGATCCACCTGATAGGGATCTCCTACATTTATAAATACAGTAGTTATTTTCCTTGAGGTGGTATGCCTTCGTCAGCCTTTAACCACCGCTATTATATCCGTTTCAGAAGGCGTTCACCACTTCTGTGAGCTTCCTCCTACTGGAAATAAATGCACTACTACTAAGGCAATCCAAGTTCCCACTCTCATTAATTCCTGCCTTTCGGTCTACAAACTTGTTCCAGGGCATCAGAAAGGACTAATAACAATATGATTAGTTCGTACTAGTAGTCTGATATGCAGAGAGTCAGTCACACGGTGAGCAGACACGGCACTTATAGACCTCGTAAATGTCAATCCAACTCTTTATAGAAGAAATGTCGCCTGTCATTCACACATGATTTACACTCCTTCATAAACACACTTTAGTTTTATGATGAGGGATCTAACAAAGAAGTCCAGTGAGTCCTTAATCAGGCTTCAAATCTTTTGTCGCTCACATGCTCCCACATGCTGAGACTATTTTTCAACCCTAAATTCTGATTTCATTTCCAAAAGACAGGTAATTAAAATCAAACCACATTTTACACCCGAAACGTGCCATAGCATCGTTCCATAAAAGTTTCTACCAAAAGAATACAAAAAACCAGATATTTAAAAGTTGTAATAAATAGATAAGTAAATTAATGACGTTTACTCAATTTCCCTAAACTAATAGCTACATTTTTTAAGAAGACGCTATGTGCTTCCAGATAACGACAGAAAATAATAAATAGTTTATTTGATATTCTGCATTTAGCAAGTTAGACATGGACCGCGGGGTGATTTAGTTTGGAATCACTGCAGGGAGGGGGTGGATATCGAAGATAAAACAGCTATAATTCTTCCTTAAATAAAGGACATGCTGATAGTATCATTAAAATTCATAACCCAGAGGGACAATTAGAATATTACCCCATGAACCCCATACTCCAATCTACTGAGCACACATGAGTAGAAACACAAGACCCCGATCCTTCTACTATCCCAATATTCTGTAACACATTATCCTCCGGCACTCGTAAATCTCCCAGTCAGGACAATGAACAGAAAGTCGGGCTTTCTCCCGATGAGTAAATATGAGCCCTCATCTGGGTTAATGGAAACCCCAAGTAGACACGGACGAGCAGCAAGAGCAGAGGAACAAAAGTGTTGGGGCTCAAAACTGTCGCGTTGTTGTTGGAGACACCGGACACACTTTCCCCTTTTCACTCCAGAACAGAATATCAATAGCATAACAGGCACAGAGCAGGAACAGGAAGAACCGAACAACTGGGCAGAAGACCAAGCGGACGGAATAAATCCCAAAAGGAATAATGCATCATAAAGCAATCACAATCATCCGCAAACAATATCCAATATGGTGAGGACTCTTCACTCTCTCGGCGTGCCCTGATTACAAATCCACTCCCACAACCTATGTCCACATAAACGGAATAGTATAATTCAGAAATCGAGCACAATGTCCAGAAATTTGAAATACCAAAGTATAGTCCATTAATATAAAATTTACATATGGAGTTAGGTACATTAAATACGATTAGAAACGGAAACAGACCTAAACAGCTAAAATTCGAAACAAATTAAAAACTGCAATAACCAATATGTATCTTAAATAGTCAATGTCGTAACAAGCTAATCCTTGAACATTCAACACCTACATAAGTAGCCTACAACCTAAACTAATGAATGCTCTGTGCCCGAAAAGCCGACTTAGATTCTAGCTATATTGGTACTTGGTTGTTTACGTTTGGGTATTTTGTTCCATCACCTGTTATGGGGCATTGGGCTCATATGATGTGGAAACAAAAAAATGCATATAAATTCTAAAACAAAAACAATATGTAGGTACTACAATTTTTTATTCTTCTATTTATACCGCTTCCGTTGAGTACTACAAAATCTAAATTCTTTCACAATTTTTAAACTAAGAAGTGATCAAACTCGTCTATTTTGTGCAGGTTGGAATTGTTCACCAAGTAGGTATCATCGAAAGAAAAAGAGAAACATAAAGTGTATTAGATTTTGCTATTTTGATTTGCGAATATCCAAGTTACGCCTCCCAGAGATGCACTAGATAATATTTTTAAACTTTGGAAGGAGTCCGTGTTTCATATTTACAAAGGCTGGTGGGACTTGGTAACGGTTGCCGGTTTGTAGTGAGAGCGAGGGTGAAAAACAAAAAAAATTGGATTGGATCGGAATATAAAAGCTTGGGCTTTGTGTACTCGGGAGCCTGGCAGAAGATTGAATCAGAGTAATAAATAATAATTTCACGAATGTAATCAGCAGGTCCCAACATCATCATAACGTGTAGAGGGAAAGAACAATTGGGAGCGGTGGAAGCGGGTGCGGAGGCGAAGGGTGGGATCAGGGAATCCAAAAACTCCATTCAATTGAGCTCAACTGAATAGGCCACATGCGAGCCACAAGGGATTCCCGGAAAAAGGATGATGGGAAGAATAGACCAACCCCAGTCTCGCACCCAGTACAATGCCCGGCAACTAGGCGTAAATAAATACAACCTTTCCAATCCCAACGCTCTGCATTATGCATGTATTTAGATCAAGGAACATCAGGCCCCATTCAACCTTTCGCACTCTTACTATGTACTCCTGCGACCCTGTCTAGAGCAAACATTTTTGAACGGAGTAGTAAACACAGACACAGACTCCGTTTTCATTCAATCCTTTAATCACCCTGGCCTAAGCCCCAACTAAATTACACGTGTAGGCCGAGTATTACTATATGGCTTCAATCAAAGGCTCTCCGGCCGTCTCATTTTGTACAATTCAATATGGTTCAAGTAGATATCTGGTCTAGAGAAAGAACAATGGGGATATAGGGAACTCCAGAGCAAATAGTCTCCAAAAGTTACAGTAAATATGCACAGTCTCGGAATTAATCTGATTTCAAGTTTGCTCCCGGCGTCCTTTGTATATCCACATCTCAACTCAAGCCTGTCGCAAAACAAACATGAACAAGTATAATGTAGAGAAAGCTCTAGGGTTTGGGTAGGTATCTGGGGAGGACATATATTTATTATATGGAGAATAAGCCAGGGCTGGACATGTCAATAATAATAATAATACTGGGTTGTCAGTATAGTGAGCAAGATAATTGTGTAGCGATCGTTAAAAAGACCTCAAGTCCAGACCCAAGCCAAGCCAGGCCAAGGGAAGGACCAAAAATTCAGAATAGTGGAAGCGTGGGGGACTTTTAATAGAATAGCAGCAGAGTCGTTATATATTTTTCCTATTCAGTTGGCGTATCGACTGTTTTGATCTTCTCAACAGAATCATTATGAAGGTTAAATGGACCGAAGAGAGATGAAATCGCGGGAATTGAATAAAAGTAGCTTATAGGAAAGAGAATAGAGAATAACCCGGCAGAAGGTTATGTTCCTCATCTTGTTCTTCCATAAAAGGCAGTCTTTTAAAAGAAATGTAAGAAATCGTTGTTTTGTGTTTTCTGACGCTTTTCCATTCCAGTCTCCCCGATCTCCAACCAAAACTACACAGGAGCTGAACACAGGAGTAATAATAGATAATAGACTTGCGTTGACACCGAGTGCGGGGATTCTCCTGGAAAAGAAAGAAAAAAACTAGTGCGTAAGCAAATGTGACCCAAAGTTAAGTTTGGAACTTGGAATTCCCTTATTACACATGCTGGACCACATTTCCAACCTCACTTTTCAACAACAACCCGAGGAGAAAATAATGCTTGTGCGGAAAAGGCTTTTTCTTTTCTTGGTACAGACTTCCCCAGTGGTCCATAGCAGGTATGGATGGAATATCTGTAATTTTTTGTTCGGGATAAGTCATTTAATAAGATTTATTACTCCGGGGTTGACATTTCAACAAAATAGAACAGCAGGCAGCCTTCTTTCTCATTTCTTGGTCTTCTTTTTTTACCCTGTTCTAACTTCTGCTCGCCTTTTGCCCATGCCCAACTTCAGTCATCATTCTTTCATCCGCTTCCCTTCAATACTAGGCCCTAACTTTTGAAAAGAACCAAGAAAAGACGCACAAAGAGAAGTTCTGCTTGGTCAGAGACAACCACGACAGAGCGCGGCGCGCAGTGCTTCTTTTCATCTGCATACAAAACCACAACTTTCTTCGGGCATTTCCCAGTTTTTCATGGGACGCTTTTCATATGCTTTTCCACTTCTCCGCGTCCAGTCTTCCGGCTGGTCAGAAATAGTGCCAACCAAGGCATCAATAGGTGAGCTCCATTATTGTGTCATTCATCATGGGTTGAGCTGTAATTTACAAGCCCCTGGCATTTGTTCACACCACAATCCATAAGCCTCTCTGCCGCGGTGCTACTACCATAGAGGGATTAAAGGCATTTATTCCTTTTGAAACTACCACATGATGCACCGTGTAATATCTGTATTCAAATTCATAGACTCCTCGTTGTACACAAATGACATGACGGTGAGTGAGGGAGAGAAAGGGCCGGGAGCAATAAATATTAATCGTAGAGAGGGCACAATACAATAATACGATAATATGCAGTTAATGTATTCCGGGGTGGACCCAGGAATGGGAGAAGTCCGGCCGACTAACAAATCCCAGCTTTGTCTGCACCAGTCTTGTGAAGAACTTGCTCAGTGAAATGACTTCAGTTTTTTATACCGACTTGGGCTTACATCATATTAGCATCATCAAAGCAAGTCACTGTTCCTCTCATTCTAATTTCGTATATTATGAGCATATTAGGGCATTCAAGTTCATGGAACCATGAAGTGACCGAAGGAGCTGTGAATAAAAGCAATACATAGCCTTATAAACATAAATAGTACTGTGTATATGTAGAATGCAATATCAAGGCAACAGTCAGAATTACGATATATAAGGATTCAAATTCTTAATTCAGTCCTTCCCATCCACATTCACACAAAAGTTTCTGCTTTATAATAGAGAATCACAATTCACAATTGACATATTTTTATTGTGGAGTGTTTGAGGAAGACAGAATAGATGCCGGCCATGGCCACAAAACTCTTTCAGTCAGCTTGAAAATAAATTCGTTTTGGTTTCACTTTCAGATGGTATTTATATTGAGTGCAAATACAATTGCATTGTACTTAAATAATGAATATCTCATTGGTCTTATAATTTGCAAACTCAAATTTTAGATTAACCACTTCTGGAGCAGCAAGTTTCGTAACTTCCGCATACGTGATGGAATGGTCAACACTTTTGCTTTCGTAGAATATTCCACCTTCGTAATAACCCCGCGCTCCGAATTTTGTTTCGATGTTCCCGAATGGCGCGGTCGGTAGAATGTACGACGAATTCGTTACAATACTGTGATATTACCTACTTTATTTAAAGTTAGGTTGGGTAATTTGCAGGGGAACTAACTCAGCCGTCGCTGGGGTGTCGTCCACGCAGGGTTATTTAGATAGACGTTGGCTATGAGAATCGTGTTGCACATTAAATTAAAACTAAGTGAATTAAGTTTTCCAGTTTTGTATACATGTAAATAAATTCAACACACCTAGCACAGGCAATCAATACCTATTTGTAGCAGCAATGATTTTGAGTCCTTTAAATATGATCCTAACCAGTTTGAATTCAGTAAAGGTGAGTTACGTACGTGAAATCCTACGGAATAATTGTAGTTGGAAGTTACATACAAGCTTCCTGTTCGCTTCATAAAAAGAAAAGCAGGACTCAATCTTAGCTAGGTTCAGTTCAGATATAATTTCATTTAGATTTCGATCATGTGGCGCAGTTGGTGGGTCTTGGCAAAGGAATTATTCTTGTATTATTTTATCACTAAAGCTTCAAGTTTTCCTTTGAACTCGGATAAATGTTTCACCTCCAAACTTCAACTGTAGACAAGAAGAGGCTAAGCCTAAGCTCCAACTCACAGCGGGATACGCTTATATAATATTCTGCCTAATCATTTTCGTGTTCTCGTGCTTCTTTATCTTTCTCACCTATCTTTCCTCCATTTAAAAATCGTTGTTAACTCTGAACAGGAAACAAATCCAAGTCTTGTATTTCAAATACTCTACGACTACTATCTTTAGAATTTTAATAAACTTCACTTACATGCAAGTGTGTTGCAAACCTGTTATACATATCTATTCATATTATTATGTAAATAGGAGGTTGATAATATTCGAGGACCATGTAGGTTTTGTTAGTGTAACCTATAACTATCCTTATTTCAGCTTCATTGAATTATCATACGTAACATGCAATAAGCTCTTCAGCGATAAGAAGATTGCTGGATGGATGTAGAGCTTTCGAGCAGTCTGGAAAGATAGCTTGGCTAATATCAACCCTATGCAACGCACTCGGAAGGGAACACCTTTATATTAAGCGTGGATGCATGAAAGAGAATGTACGTGTAGAGAACAATCAACATTTTAGGATAAAAGTATTCTAATCATTAACTGCACGCAATGTCAGGAAAGACTGAACAAGTTTCCCCTTGATTTGAGTTTTCCTTTGAATACGAGATTGCATGAAGGATTATGGGAATCGCCGCAGGAGAAAAGCACCGCAAACCCGAAGAAAGTTGGTTTGTATTATGCGCGTACATAAAATTACAGTGCATTATATCTAGAAGAATTCGTAAGTAGGTATTAAATACTGTAAATAAATATGAACTAGGAGTAAGAATTGACGGAAGCCTGTTTTTACCCAACAAAGAAATGTGCAACAAATGTCGCATAATTATTTTGCCTTAGACAATGTAAGATATTTTCAACTTTCGACGTGTATACTAAATCTTATTCTATCCAACAGTTACAACACATGGATTAGATGCTAGGAGTCAGTCAGTAGGTATTACTAAGATGGATTATCGGAGCTGCGGTTGAGAATAACATTGTCTACATTCCTGGAATCTGGAATTGGAATTAGCTATTAGATGTACATATCACTATACTAAATGCATTTAAATCATAAGGGGCGTCGCTGCATCAGGACTCAAGCTCAAACTCGCACCAACTTCAGGTTTTACAAATAACTTAGCAATCTAGTAATACAATATGTAAAGATGTGAGAGAACTTATTGTTCTAAATTACAGTGGTAATGGTGGTAATAATAGGGCAGGATAAAACCTCACACACCAAACCGAGGAGGCGAAGCAGGACTGATTTCACAATCCTACCACATGGCGTACTTCATAGAAATTTACACTTCTAAGGCTCTGCTCCGACTTTTTGACGGCGGTGGTGGTGTGGTATAATGTTATACTAAATGTTTGTTTTTCTCAGCTTATGGATATTTGATTTTCATGAGAAAAATAGTTCAAAACAGATTGCTTGGAAGGAAGTACGTGAAAAGGAGTCAATTCTTAATCGTGTGACTGGATTTCAAGATTCGGTAAACTCCCATCATTCTTGGTATGCGTACTGGAATTATTACAGAGAATACATAATTTTACAGCTCAGTTGAGCATGATATCATCGTGATCAGTGAGTAATCACGTGGATATTTTATCCTAACCTGTTGTGGTTTTAGGTTTAAGGTACATATCATGTTCTATAATGTACGTCGAAGGTGTTAAAATTTTCACTCTTAGCCTACACAAATTGAAAATGTTTACAACTCTTCACTAATAGGGACAACAGCAATATCAGATTCGGGTATCAAATGGAATTAATTTAATTTTGAGGCTCACTGATGAGTCACAGTCACTTATAGGCTCAACGATTCAGATTATTGATTACGTGAACAACTGAGCAGATGCTCAGATCAGGAAATTAGTCACATGCCACAAATACTTGGAATAATCTGTATTTTGGGGTCCCGATTGAATCATATGTTTCGTGTTCAGCCGGATTCAATAATTTTCGACTCCAGAATTGTTTTCAAAATAGTCAGCCCCAATATTCATGCCACTGGTTAATGGCATGTATTTTCTTGTTTTCGCCATCAGGCCAAACCTAACGGGATCCAAGAAATGTCAAATGCTCAATACATTAAATGTTTATATTATAAATTTTCTCGCAAATAATTGCTTCTTACCCTGTGGGAAACTCATGAACAACTCAAATCATAACTATAATTGTAAACGAAAGTTTGGTGCGCGAAAGTTTATTTGTTAGAGTGTTGTTTCCAAATCCCTAACAATAGTTAATGCGGTGCAAAAAGCTAGTGTGTGTGTGGAAAATATTGTGGATCACTTTCTCTATGCTGCCTTACAACGATGCAAACTACTTTTCCGGTACAGTTTCGAGTTGACAGAGGTAAAAGCGTAATTGGATTTTTAATAAAATATGAATCAATGATAATTGATATCAAATGACCGGAAAATTTTCATTAACATTTTCGTCTCCTAATACTATGAAAAGATACATGCATTTTAGTGCAGCCGTAGCCGGAAGCCAAAACGTGTAGAAATGAGTAAGTACCACCATCTAATAATTCTAAAATTGGAATCATTCCTAAATCACGTACCTAGGAGCTGAGTCATGACACAGGAAGACTTGATAAGGGATGACGAATTGAGCGATTGGGTTGAAAATTGATATTGCAGGGAAGGAATAACCAGTCATTTTATATGAATGTTAATGAGGTTGGCTCGGCGTTGTTGTTCTTCTGCACCATTGTGTTAGGATCTTCCTATTTGCAGCATAAACCGACTTCTTTGCTGGTATAACGTGTTACCTGCCTAATGTGAACAAGGTGGAAGAAATGGAAGACGAACATGGAGAAGAATGATTTATTACCTAATTGAGCTCGGGTAAGGTGTCAAATTGTCATTCAGCAAAATGAGAACCTTCCAAGGCTCTCTCCATCATCATCGTGTGGTTCGTGTTATCATGAGTGAAATATGGATTCATCTTTCACCTTCTTCACTTCGAGTACACCAGCATTACATTCTCGATACCCCGAGTTTCAAATAGCTTACCTACCTGGACAGAACACAATGTATTCAACATGTACCAAATGGAGACAGTATAAGCATAAGCATGTGCAGTACTACAATTACTCCAGCCCATGTTCAGTTCACGCTCAATATCCTTAAAAGACAGGTCTCATCATCATCATCATCTTCTGAGTGTGTGAAGCCATCAGGAGATTGACGCCTGGATGGAACCTCAACAAATGTCATTCGTCAGCTTCATCATCATTCCTATTTTACTGGCACATAAATATGCGTATACAGACATACATATCTCCTTTCGTGCATGTCATAACCAGCTATAATATATATGAGAGGGTGCGTTATTGGTAGTGTAGGTTTCTAAAAATGACCCATACCTACCTTTCCTTCTCTCCAGAATTTATTAACGAATGATTCGTCTAAACAGGGCAGAATAACCCAAGCAGATCTTTCGGGATGACCCATGCAGTCTTTCCTCCCGTTTCTTTCCTCATTAGGTAAACATATTTTGTTCGTTCTCTTGTACATTGCTCCTTACGCAATTGTTGCGCCATTAGAATTTTAAAAAGTCTGGAGAACATTGAAAATAATGCAAAATCTATATTCAAACCTATGAGTTAGGAAGCATACTTGTTGCGCCATTCATAAAATGCATTTTTTTGAAAACCTGGTTAAATAGGTTAAAGAAGTAAAATCGGTATGTAAATGTTCGCTTGAAACGAGAACTAGTGCTTTAAAAAGAAGTTCAAGGGTGTATATTTTCTTAAAATTATAAAATCTTATACTACGCCATAGTAATACGTCTCAAAAGTCATAGAACTCCATTTAAAGTCAGTTGCAGCAGTAACCTGCTTCTCCCAAGCCGCTGTAAAGCAGGTTTATTGGAAGTTGATTAAATTTGCATCAGGCGAATTGCGACAACTGTTATTTTCGATTTGCACATATATGAACATCTTCTTCGAATTCGGCTCAAAATTTAGTCATTAAGAGATGCAATGAAGTCATACAAAAGAGTAGCGTTGTGGAAGGTGGAACTCCTACACGAAGCAAACATAACAATAGGTTGGAACATCAATCCAATCCAACTGCTTAACAGTCAGAGAGGCATTCATTATTATGCTCTTTGCATCACGTCAATATCTGACGGAACATTAGTTATCATCCTTGTTCAGCTCTATTGTAGTGCATGTAATGACATGTCCCTTGCCGTTATACAGGCAGAACTAAGGAAGGTTAGACTGTGGAGTCAAAACAATGAATCGGAAAGATGGATGGACACAATTTATTAACACTAACCAAAAGGTACTTCCACGAGCTAAATGTTTAAATACACATTTCACTTCCCAGTACGGACTGCTAAATCCTTACCCCACCACCATCCACCAACACACAACAAAAAGGTGTGAAACATGTTGAACCATTTCGACACATCTTATTTTCATAGATATTACTCATTTAAAAACCGGCTATATTGTTGCATTAGGCTTAGAAGCTGTTATCGGATTACATCTTGCTTCGGGAAGTTAGTGTATCTACAACTATTCGGATAGTATAATTAGAGATTCGGAATACCGCGGAACGGTGTACCTATAGAAAAAAACACTCTTTATTGGACTGTTTGGTCACCTACTATGATTTAGCATGTTTAAAAGTGCTAACAAATTGCAATGCTAATTAGGTCGTTGACCAAATATTACACCGGGACCATTATTTATTGTTCCCATTTGCCGCAAGTGAGTTAGCATTGGCATAAAGAATTTCATTACCAGATTTACACAGTGCAGAATGCAAATTCTCGAGTCCATCACATGGTATACAGATTACGCAGGCATTTGCATTTCGCAGTAATCAAAGTACTCTTGTTCAACTCCTACATAATGGAAGTACATATTTGCATCTCCAATCTTGATCTGATCCTTCTGTGATGACTTTGAGTTTTGAATTCTTTTCAAATCGGTCTGCTTTATTTCAGTTGTACAGGGAAGGTCCTTCCTTGTAATAATGCGTGTCTCTGGCTCGTCTGACACAGTGCTTATGCTTATGCATATGCACGTGTGGCTGATTAGTTATCTTCTATTCTCTCGCATTATCCGTTCCGAATACATGTTCCAATTCATGTTCTATTCAAGCGGATGGGCTGAAGGGTAATAATGTATTCTTCCGAAACAAAGTATTTAGTACTCATCAAAGTTGACTGATAGGGAAACGGTACAAAAAAAAAATCTATTCTTACGCCGTTTCTTTTTTAGGCATGCCAGTATATGGGGGTGATAATTGGTCGGTCAAGTTCCTTTGTGCTCATCTCTGCCTCACTGACAAAATGTCAAGATCTTCACTCGACTGAGTTGGCAGGTTCAAGCTTTTCAAGAAAAAATCTCGACTCCGCTCTGTTTGAAGAGAACATGCCCATTCCCCATGTGTCATTCCTAAGGTACAAATGTAATGAATCTTCTCCATACAAATAGCACAGGCAATTACCTGCTATTAAACATTTGGAGATATTCTGATGACTTTATATTTGTTGCGGGCGGCGAGCGGGGAAGCATAGCGTTGGGTCGGGATGACTTGTACTTGTACATAACATATATGAGCTTCCTCCAGGTATACATTTCGTTTTTATAATTATCCCGACTACACTCCTTTGAAAACGTGGCATTTCTCGACTCGAGTATGCGGGATTTTCTAGGCCGTAGTGACTAACGATAGACAAACAAGGTTGTTGGAGTCATTAGAAAGGCAATTAAAAGTGAGTCCAGCGGGAGTGAGGAATTATTTATTCAGAGACAGGTCTGTGTTCCATCAGAAGAGCAGGAATTATGAGCTCACACCAGGGAGAGGACTAATAAGCGAGGGATCAGGACCCCTCAATGAACTTCCACTTAGCTTTTCATTTAGAACAGGAATGCAACTCATAAACCAATTCCAAACTCATCCATAATCTCGGGAGAAAAGCCCGTTTTTGCCCAGGTGAAGGTAGACAGACAGAGGAGGTGAGCTCATCCCAATCTCATTTAGGCTTTCCGGGGAACTTAGACAATTAATATTTGGGCTCTTGTTTTGAACTCGGCACGGAGTCAGACCAGAGCTGGTTCTGCCCTTCCAAAACGCACTCAGACTTGCGGGAGGAGGAGGAATACAGGTTCGAGGCCCCCCTTGGACCTGGGTTTGATGATGACCCCTGGGGTCACCATATTCCGCTGTCAGGTGCTTTTGTATGCATACTAATCATCTTTACCTCTTCCACCTCAAATTCTCAGGGCAGAAGCCTCTCCAAATCCTTCCAAAACCAAACCCAGGAAACTCTCCTCACTCCCTCACTAATTCACAACAAAATATTGTAGCAATTCTCAAGTGTAAATTGACCTTGGCTCTTGGCTCAGCCCAACTCGGCTAGAATCCCAAGTTACATTTATTCTATAACTACAACATTATTATAGCCAAGATTATGGTCTTTGGCGTCGTTTCACTTCTCAGTACAAGCAAGGCCGCATTACATGATGCATAATCTAACAGCAAAATATAGAGCATAATAATTCAGTTTTGGAAGAATCTGCATAGGTAACCTTATCTTAAAAGTCGAATCGGAACGAAACGAAAATATACTAACAATACACGTTTGATTTGGGCAAAATCTTAAGTATTCCTGTATTCCAGGCGGGACATTTATGTCCATATCTGTATTATTCGCTCTTTTGTGTCAAGCAAAGCTGAAAAGCCAGGTTAATATTAGTTGGAGTCCATGTGTACAAAATATAAATATGAACATGAGTTTATTCGTCCATATATAACGGAGATAACTCATAAAGACTCCTTGCTGTTCGACACCATTTAACAATAAAATGTTAAAACTTCGTGATGGAGAACCACTATTATTGTAAAACGGAAAAGAAGAACCCAGCACAATCCCTAATCCACGAAAGTCAAAGGATGTGGAGTTAACCTTTTTGTTTTCTCGCACATTCACAAATCATTTTGGAATTGTTTCAACTCCGCTGGACACTCCATAATGCATTTCCTCGAGGAAAGTACTTGTAATTCTCAATTCCATTCCCGTCCCCCTGCTGGTACTAGATATATGGGTGGGACATAAATATTGGGCCAAAATAGTTTGAATTCTGATTTCTAATGTACCTATGAATTTTTTTTAAACCTAAGCAGTACCAGCCAAGAAAACATGAAATAAATATAAAAGACTTTAGGATTTAGAAGTCATGAAATTCTGAGTTTTTAACCCTATTTAAAGTTCAGGATATTGAACGAACCCAACCAAACGCGCACGCCAATCCCACAGATTAATTATTGGAAATCACCCAACTAAATTCATGCTTCATTTGCAGTCGCAGATCGGAATATTTGAGACGAAAGCATGAGAACGACTAGCATATCCCTAACACTGGAAAACGAATTGAGAATACAATTATTAATGCTGGATCCGTACGAAAAAAGTGGACAAGATGAAATTAGTTTTTGAACCATAAAAACTATTGCTTTTTTTCTCTCCAGTGTCTACCACTTCCATCCAGAAGAGCAGAGTCCATTTCCAACACCGGAATGACTAATGCTGTTTTATCCTCTATCTCGTACCTGCGATTAAGTGTTAATGCACCACCATGCTTAAGATTAGGGTTGTACATTGTTCACTAAACTCGTTATGATTGACAGACACAAATTAGGTGCAAAGAACCGTGAAAATGCATTACACAATGATGGTAAATCATTCCGGAATGGAATCCCAAGCGGCAGTCTTCTGCATTACAGACTACCTATGGACATACATACGTATGTAAAGTAGTAAATGAACGTCTTTTGTGCTTCCAGTTTTCAATTTCATTTATTCTTCCACTCTACATGATTGATACCGAACTTGATACTGAAAGATCGTGTAATTATTTAGTGAAAGTTTTCGCGGCATCGATTGTGGTGGTGTCACAAGGCTGGACGGTGATTACAAATCACTGATTAGCGCGGATGGTACCGAGATTAAAGGCTGCGATGACGTCGAATTAATATTGTTGATTCTGTTCACTATGCTCCATTGGACAGTACTCGTCTACTGCCTTTGGAACTACAAGTCGTCTGAGTATGTTCGAATGACAGATTAAATATTAAATTCCAACCTTTATTTCCAAATAACGACAACATCAGGGTCTTTCTCCACTACGTCGTCTAAGTCCGCCTGCGCTAAATCAGTCGCTAGACATATTTCATCAAATGTGTGGCTTCCATTGAACATAGTATAGGCAGCAGAGTATTTTTGTCGATGTCTCAATATATTATCTTTGCCATCGTCAGCTGAAGTCGTTATTTTCGAAGTACCTGTGCTCATGCTAAATGAAGAATGTCGTTGAGGACCAAGTTGCAAGCAAGGGAATTTCTCAATTCGCCGAACAAACCCGTGAACGATTCCAAATAATACAAGATACCTCTCATCGATCAGACTTAGCACTGTAGGTCCATGTGGTTCCGAATGAAGTCTTGTACCGTAGAATTGGGAATGTGTTGGCTTAAACTTTACTGGTGTTGTTGGGTTGGAAAACGTTCTTGGACTTTGATTGGACTGCGTAGATGACGATAGAGAATGATCACTGTATTTTCCACTATCTGAGATTGACGGAAGCGGAAGCGTGGGTGGAGGTGTAGCTGGCATTGTCCGAAATCGGCAGCACAAATCTTTAATTGTCCCTCCTCTTTTCATAGCACAATAAAATCGGATTATATCTGCAAAGTGGGGCTTGTTCTGCAAAAAATGCGAAAGGTTATTAAGATGAGATTCTTCTGCATTCGAGATACAAACGTTGGGTTACATCCGGTTACATCTCTAAAAACTTTGAATGATCACAATGTATTTCAAAAAAGAAAACCAAACGTTAACCCTAAAAAATTAATGCAGTTGTTATCTTATACTTATCGAAAAAAATCGATACCTATTACCAGTCAAAATAATTGTGACTTACATGTTCGGATCGTGCAACAAATTCAATGCATTCTTCTTTGAATACGGATGACCCCATAATCAATTTCTCCTGAATCGTTGGAGTAGTGCAGTACGTGTTAGAATATTGAAATAGTGGAGTTAATTTTATAACGCGATAGTACAGTAGGTTTTGCAAACAAACTTTCACGAGGCTTGTATCCACTTCAGCTAAATGACCTGTAATGAGTAGTACAACCATTTAAAATTAGATTTACACATCATAGCCCGTTAAGGTTAAGATGTACCGGTAACCGGAACTTACCTATTTTTGAAATGTGGTTAAATCCGTCGACATATGGAATGAGTTGTTGTGTTGTTAAATCCCATTTTTCAATAGGATTTACGTCGGTCACAAATACCGGGACATGGTAACTTTCCACTAACGGCGGGTCGTCTAGAACCGCTTGAACGACCTTAAGCTTGAGTAGTCGCCGAGAGTTTTCTCCTACTACAATTGAGCATTCTCGAAGCGGTCCATTGAGTCCTTGTAATACCGCCTTGAAGATAGGTTCCAACTCACTTTCGATCTCCATATTCTGATCTTTGCTTTGCTTGGACAGGAACTGACTTTCCTTTTCGATTGAATCGAAAAATTCAGCGAACTTTACCAAGACCTGCTCGTATTGAACTGTTCTCGCCCAGGCATCGCACACTAAAGAAACAATAAAACCACTTTAACTGAATGGAACTTTAGGCTAGATTCAGTGAGAAGACAATAACTAATAAAAACATACCGAAGCAGGCGTTGAAATAATATGCATTTCTTATATATGATTCGTTCTGGATCTGAATAGGGCATCCAATCACTTTCTTCCCAAGCGCATTTACAGTTAGTATGAGGCGTTGCAGATGTGTTTTCGGAATGATGTACGTTGAAATGGCGTCAAAAATTTCCTTTGAGATGGTATCGGGTGGATACTGGTAAACAATCTTAGGTCCAACCGTGTGATGGAATTCACTCAAGAAGATAGCTCTGATGGGTCCTTCTCTTCCACAACCCTCAAAGAGCCCTTCCTCATTTGATTGACCCGACATTTTTGCAAATCAGCAGCTGTCTGTAAATTGTACATAAAGACAGAGGGCAGAGGGATATAACATTCAAACTCGAATATTATATCATAACGGTTTTGGGTTTGGAATAAAAGCTACGTTGCGTTGTGCGTGTGACATAAAAGAAGCGACAAGTGCAAAGTGTAACATGCAACGAGTTATTCTTTTGCCGAAACCCGAAGCGGTGAACAAGAATAAATAAATAATGTAAGAAGGTCAACTTACTTTTATTTTAGTTTAGGAAGAGCAGCTCAATACGTTACGTACGTAATGATTCTGGGACTGAATGAATCATGAGCTTGATATAAATTATCGTGATCGACGTACACTTGATTAGGCTATGGCCATCTCAATTAAATAAATATGATGATGATATATAAATCGTCGACCGTGATCTCGAGTGTCGAGTGAGTCTGTCTGGTCTGTTATGTTATGTTGTGGAGTAGGCAAGGCATGTGTTGTGTATCCAAATAATGGTAGCAGAAGTTGGCTCCCGCGCTCCCAACTCCCGATTGGTGCTGAAGTTAGCTCCCATGATGATGTGACACGAGAAGCTAATTATTTTTTGCCGTTATTGCAGATTGCAGTCACTTCGTATGTAGCGACGATCTTACAATTTTGCAATGACAATGACAAATGAGGATATAGGGTCAAAATAAAAACTAAGCACATCGCTAATCTCGCTATAATCGCTACACCGCATCACAAGGAAGAAGATGAGAGCCAACTTCTCGCACCCTGGGATACGGATTTTTGTAGAGGACGGACGGAGGGAGATTTGAAATAGGTACTACTGGACAGCATCAGCATAGAGGTGTAGCAAGAGTGAATAGCATTCTACTGATAGACAATAGATGACCGAACAATAAATCCCGCTTATTTCATAGTTACGTTGTACGTGTTCCTGTCCTGACGACTGTCAACCGTCATCTTCAACTGCAGCCAACTGGCAATTGATGACTGACAAGACAAACTGAAGACAGCTAGATATTCCTGTATTCCGAATCCTCTCTTACTGCTCTCAAACTGGTGCGGTGGCTCGAGATTATTTTCAACAATTATTCATTTGGTGTTTGGGTTATATTATGTTTTTTATTTTTTTAAGACTCGCACGGGCATTTGTAGGCAAATAATCTAGCCCAACTCGAATTAGGAAGTATATTGTTGATTGATATTGAACTAATGACTAAGGATTGCCGCGCTAACAAAGAATCCTGGCAATCTCGTCTGTTCATTTGTCTTGTTCATTGTTGGATGACTTTGAAAGTTAGATTTATTTTTTATTTTTAGAATACAACGAAACTACGGCTACGAGCACACGTTTTGAACTGCACACCTCTCTTTGGTCTCTCTCACCTGTTGTCTGTGGACGCCTGGATTTTGCATTTGGTCTTTGGTCCTCGTCCGTCGCCTGTTCAACATGTCCTACAACTCAAATCTGATGACCTTCGTAAGTTATTTCGTATTTTACTGGATGTCAACGATATCAAAAATTAATTGTTATCGATTGCGTGCTTGTTTAATGTTTAATGTATATGTTTCTTGTGACTTCAGGGTTGCAATGATGAGGACTTTTGGGATGATAGCGAACTCATAAAAGCCTATGAAGACTCTGTTAAATTTAAGAAACTCTTAAAAGCGAACGGAATCACTGACAATTCTGAAGTTGAAGAATCCAGGTCTCCCGGGCCATGGGAAGAGGTGAAGGAAGTGATATCTTCAGCAAACGGTCCCACAATCCTGAATAGTGAAAACAGTGAAAGCTCTTTAACTGCTCTTCGACAAAAGAAGAAGGGGGCCACGCAGAACTGGAAAGTGGGCTCAAAATGTAGAGCTATTTATAGTGAAGATAATATAGAATACGAGGCAAATATCACTGAGATTGTTGATGACGGGACGTCAGTGGTAGTCAAATTCGTTGGTATGTCGTAGATTTCACAGCTAATATTTTACCTACGAGTTGGAAGTCGAATATATCATTCTAAATTGATTCTTGTGTCCAACAGGATATGAAAACGAAGAACAAGTTGAGGTAGTTAGTCTTTCAAAATCTCATGGTAAAAACACACGTGAAAGACAACAACGAGAAGCTGAAGCTTATTATGCCCATGGTTATTCACATTACTCTGAAGGATTAACGCATCTAGGCTCCGCCATCGATTTCATGAATTTAAATGGAAGTCAAAATATTCCGTCTGATTTGGAGGAAACGGAAGGGTCTAATGCTCGTAACACCAGTTCGTTCGAGAATACCAGTTTTGGAAACGGTCTTTTGGCTTTTGGACGACCTCAGGAAGGCATTGATAATGTTATAAAATCCGCACACGTTGGGAAAGCGCGACCTATTCCTGCTTCGAAAAAATCGTTCCCAAAGATGTTCGTGCCACCGTTGCCTACTTCATTGACCGATGTATGTGATGGACAGAACAGTGGAAAAGGGGGCATACAATCTCTACTTATGGCCTGGTACATGACTGGATATCATTCTGGTTACTTTGATGCAAAGCAGGATTTGAAGAAGAGCACTGCTGCTGCTAAGCGAGCACATGGCTCATGAGATAATGAATTGATGAGAGGACAGCGCGCTGTTCGTAAATTGTAAAAATATAAATTATAGGAATGTATATTATGAAGTTACGTTTATTACGTCGTTAAATTATTTGACTATGCAAGTAATAAAATAAATACACAATTGAGAGCGTAACAATGTAGAATCTATTTCTATTCCAAAACCTCCTTTAGAGCTAACAGGAATCCTCTTTTAAATTTCTCCTCTGTGAAGCGGTCAACGGACACTCGGGCCCTTGTTTGTATATCAAGCTTTTCTTCTTGCGACATTCGAGCAATATGCATCAAGGTTTGGGAATACTCTTTTTCAGTAGTTGCAAGAAAACCAGTTCGATTAACTTCCAGTGTTTCAATGATGTCCATCATCGGACCACCCGATTTATGTGCAACCATGATCAACCCAGCTGCCATGCATTCGACCACACCTATAAGGACATTAAATAATTTATTATTATTCCAAATATCATGTATACTGTACTGTATAACAGGCTCACGTTCTGCGCTGCGAGCGAAGTGGGAAACCATGTTTGATGCTCTAATCTACTCCCAATTGCAAGATTATATTTTATGTTCGGTTATAGTGGCTCATGTAAGTACTCACCAATTCCGAAATGTTCATTCCACATGGTATGAAGACCAATCGTCGCCTCGCGCATTTCTGTCTTCAACTCATCGTAAGAAACATTAAGTTTAAATTCCACATTTTCCTCTAATCCCATTTGGGAGCACAAGTATCTGAGATGTGTTACTCGACACTTATCGTCGATATTCCGACAACCTCCGATAAGGACTAAACGAACTCTGTTCCACTCGTCTTCGCTAACTCGGGTTTTCAAGTCCGCAAATGCCTTCAGTTGGAGTATGTGATCTTTCTCAGGACGGAATTGAGAAATTGAAACTATCCTAATGATCGAGCTCTGTCTACGGGTTTCATTTGGAATGCTCTTGAAATCATCAACGTCGCAAGGAGGAAATACTTTCGATGTTTTTGACGGACAGTGCCAGAGAGAATTGATATGGCTTTGAGTCCAACTTGAATTAACCATAATCGCGTCGCTGTATTTCCCAGCCCAGGAGTATGCCATTGCAAATAATCTGTAGTAAATTAGCTTGAGGGTTGTCAAAATTGAACTGCGAGCAACACGTGAGTCATTGTTGTGTGTTGAAGCTCTTTCCGCGACACGTCCGAGCATGTCCGTGCTTATAGTGGGATAGTGTACATAGCACGCTACTTTGCATCTTCCTAACAACTTGAATATGGGAAGTGTAAATGCATATCCCATTGTGTCGATGTAAACATCTGAAATTGACAACATTCTGGTTAGTACTGGGCTGGGCTGAACTGGGCACTGAACTGAGGAATATAAATACCGACAAACGAAACCTAATCAATCTAAAGTAAATCTAAAGTCTAATCTACTTATTACTATTATGAAAAGCCAGATAAAATTCAAATACCTGGTACGAATTTCCGGAGAGCTTCGAGGGATAAAATTATTGAACCAAAACTCTGACACAGGAGTGTAAGGTGTGGATAATGATGAGCTTCAATCCAGTCTCTTTGGTTTAAAAAGACGAACTCAAGAGAGTCCGGAGCCAACGTAATGTTGAAACGGGATTTAACATTTTCTAGGATTTGCTCCGCAGTCGCATCCGTATCTCCAGTGTAGACGATGTATCGGAAGTTTGTGTACCTGTGTTTTTGCAAATCATTAACTTTTTATTTTTAGCAAGATTAGCAATCAAGTGATTCCAGTTGTTTTCTTGAGTATTTGTCAAGGTCAAGCACAAAAATAAATAATCATAATGATCCAGAAAGTCTTACTCCGACTGAAGCGCCTTTAGCCCGCACCAGAGAACTCTTTCTCCTCCACCTCCCGCATTGCAGTAAGGATGGAAAAATCCAATTGAGACTCGATTGTCTTTCCGCTTCTGGAGTCGCTTCCGTCTCTTCGAACGCTATATATGTACATATAAGTAAGTGATAAATACAAGACAAAATACAAAATAAATACTTAAATATTAGTCAGAAGAAATTAAAGCAATCTTACGTAAAACTTGGCAAGAAGTGCGATTATTAGGGAAACGATAACCAACCCAACAAGCCATGTAACATTCAGCAGGAACATTATGCCGTTGACGGAATTCACAAAGTAGGAATACTATTTAGCAGTTGTTGGTGTCCTGCGAATTAGGGCAAAGAATATAATAGAACGTTTTCCTTGAATGTGATTTAGTTTAGCATGAAGTTAAGATTATCAGAGACAAGAGAAAGAGATGGTGAAGGTATCTTGCCATAAACAAAATTATATTTTCTTTTAATTCTTTTGCTTTAATTTCCAAACGGGTGCAAAACAGGCTAAGTCTTATTTTTCAGTCTACTACTACTTTAGTTTTCAGTCTACTACTACTTTTCAGTCTGCAGTTGTAAAGTGGTCGTTTCCAAAAAGTTGTAAAATACTTTATTGTAGGTTGTAGGTAAGGCTGAATTGTCAACCATATTTCATGCCAGCGTACGTACGCTTTTTGCATATGAGATTCTTATGGTGTATGGGGTTAAACATGGCCACTTTTTACCTTCACCCTCTATATGGAATTATGATTGAATTCGACGAAAATAAAGTGCATAGAAAAGTTTCCCAGGTTTTATGTTGTAGCACTTACGACTCTTACCGGGAGTACGTTAACACGCCGTCCTGCCAGTTCCGTTCCGTCTGATTAGATGTTAGATCCTCCTTCAGCTGCAGCAGAAGTTTGTGATTGTGGTTGAGAGTAGTAATGGTGATTATTGGTCTTTACGATCACTGACGTGGAATTAGGTAATGCAAGTCGTGTTTGAAACTACATGGTAGATCATGACTGGGTTAGGTATACATACATAAATATGTGTTATTAGTGAGTTTTCCATTTGAGCAGCTGAGTTTGCCGCTAAAACTAATGTGCGGACCATTATATGAGCTACTGACCGTTTGTCAATAACGAACTTATTTGATGATGCGTAGTCGATAACTTATTATTATTATTACCCACTACATTAGATACGAAGAGATAATTGGTATGAATATGAACAAATCGGAATCACGGTATGTACATTCTAGATTCTAGATACAATACACACGACGCAATGCAAGTCAACGTGTATTAAAATATAGAGGGACTTTGGGAGAGATATGGGTGGGTATGTAGATAGGTAGGCTATCAAATGTACATGAGGAAAAGTGCGGCGGCGACTCAGCAATAACACAATTCCGTCCAAATAGGAAATTCGATGACCATCAAACATTGACGCTGTGAGTCATCGTCACACACTTGAGCTAGGTAGCTGGGTTTGTATATTGTAATTAAAAGCAGGTACCATCAACTATCAACTGTCCTGCTCACACTACTCACTCCTGCGTCCTATCTCCTGTCCTCAATCAGAACCTCATTGCTCATCATTTTTATCCAGTCACTTCACCAGTCACAGTCATCATCAGTCTCCAGTTAAAGTTGTGAAAAAATATTATACGTTGTAACATCACAGGTAAGGACATACATATTATACATGCATACCTTATAATAAATTATATATGTATAGGTATACATATACATATACACTGAGTGACATGTGGTATCATATAGTCGATAGTAGATCATATATTCTTGGTTTGTTTTCATCTCCTTGTTGTTCGTTGTTTTTGTTAATTAAGCGCTTGTTACTGATTCGAAAATACGTGGTTGTTAGTGGACGTTCTGGAATTACAATATCGAAATGAGTTCATATTCCGGAAGACGCTTGAATTTTGATGTAACCAGCGGACCAATGGATGGGAATGACTGTGACTGCGAGGTGGATGGATCCTTTATCATTATTCCCAAGCAGGAAAGCATTAGCGTTGTTTCCCCATCTAATTCAAATAATGAACAGAACAACTCAACTAATGTAAGTTGTGTTGAGTTGACTTATTTTGAATCCGAGGATTCAATGAATCACTCATGTAAATATATGATTTCTTCAGGTCGAGGAGGATCAAGCTGTTACTGGTTGTGCTACTCCGCCCGCCTCTGTGCCAGATTTGAAGCAGTTGACCGCAGCAGTGGTTTCAAGCAGTAGTGCTGATGATACTTCTGCTTCGATGTCGATGATGTCTCTGATGAGTAAGACTGGAGAGCAGACTATTGAGAACGAGAGCCGATCAATGCAATGGTCTCAGTTGAATACTTCAGTTAACTCAAATTCATCAATTGGTTCAGAAGCAAGCAGTTTAGATGAAGCAAATGCAATGCTCAACAGTATTAACATCGAGAACCAGAAACTAAAATGTAAGTTAAATGTTTTGCTTATTTTCTTGTAGAAGCAGACTTATTATTTCTTGTTACATATTATGCCGATATCAAATTCTCTATACATAGTACTTTACTGAGATTTATCTTCATTTCAGTACTCCTCGCCGAGCGAAATGAAAATATGAAAAGGAGTCTTGATACTTACAAAAACTTACAGATTTCAATGTCTGTAATACACGAAGACCATAAGACAAAGTACGAGGGAAGCCGGGCATTGATTGAACAGGTCGGTTTAAATATTACACTATACATTGGTACTTTAAAATTAGAGTGAATTTTAGTTCTGATTTGTGATCACTTATCATTTCTACAACCTGGAACTCTGTACTTTCAAAGTTACGGGAAGAAAACGCGAAGCTCAGATCCAAACTCGATGGAAAGGAGGCTAAGTTACAGGAGTATTCCAATAATTTGAACACCGCTCCTGACACTGAAGTTGAAAAACTGAACATAGTAGTGGAGGTATGTTACGGAACGGAGTTGTGCCTTAGTTGTCCATTGTAAATATTATTCCCACTGTATTCCGCTATGACTAGACGATAACATATCTAAATGTTCAAACAGAAACTACAAGACGAATTGAAGTCAAAGCAGACCGAACTTGATTCTTTGAAGCGTCAAGTAAAGGAACAATTGAAATTTTTTTGGGAAGCTGATTCGCAGAGGGAAGAGCTGAAGGAGTTGTTGCGAAAAACGGAAATTGAGTTGGTCGGTGCTAAATCATCAGGAATCAACAAAAGTGCTTATAGTGACCTTCAAAAGCAACGAGATACGTTACATGCTGCATTTGAAGACTCCAAGATTGCAATTGAAGAACTGAATAAACACCGGATGAAAAAAGATGAGGAAATAAAGGAGTTGACAGAGACTGTGAAAGCTTCATCGACCTATATTGAGAATTTGAAGCAACAACTTGGATTGCTGATTGAAGAGGCAGAGCAGTCGAAACTGCGCTACAATGTGAAATTGGAAATGATTGCGGAACTTGAGACTCAATTGCTTGTAGCGAACGACAAACGTTTGCAGGAAGAATCAAACGCTTGCGAAAAGGAGACTATAAGTCTTAGAAATCAATTGGAGAAAGAGAGAAATGCATTTCAACAGGTGAAGGAGGCGTTGGCCGACAAGGAACGAGAAGTTTCACTTCTACACACTCAAATGGCTGTGTTCAAATCACAGGAAGAACAAACGGAGTTGTACAAGACACAGGTAAGTTGCATCTATACTTAGAACTACGTTGAATTAACATCAAATAAAAATTCAAAATAAACTGCATGGTACTAGCGCGTTTTGTGACGTTTGAACTACTTTTGTATTCTTTTGTTGGCTTTGTAAGATGGAAGAGTACAAGACAAACTTTGAAGAAGAGCGCAGAGATCGTGTTTCCATGAAGGAACGGAAAGATCAGTTGGCGGAAGAACTCACACGTCTCAAGTTGGAGTTGGAAGATAAAACTGCGGAGCTGGAAAGCCTTCATAGAGCACACCTGCAATTGGCAAAAGATCATGTGGACAGGTATAGTTACTGTCTTACACGTGTTGCACAGGAATAGGAGGGGAGGAACTGATCTTGGCTGTTTACGAACACGAACTATGGAGATCTTGGCTTCATCCGATAGTTTATTATGTAGTTTATGTTTACGAACACGAACCATGGAGAACTTTGGTAAACCACGGGTCTTGGCGTGACCAACGGAGAAATGGCGAAATAATTTTTGCTGTTTATACTCCTCCTGTTCCTGTTGCACCTTTCCAGTCTGGAGATAGACCAGCGAAACTCATTTAAATGTTTAGTTTGTCCTAAATACTTTTGCAGAGCAAATACAAGCAGTCCAGGGCGGTCATCATCGTCACCAGCACAGCAAGAAGAGGTAAGCGATTTAAGGATTCGCACGATTTGTTTATCTTCCTTCAAGGTGTTTGTCTGCTGTTTCTATTATGATTAAAAAACTGACAAACTTCTACTCCTAATAATTATTCATTTCCAGTTCGTTTTTGTACCCACGCAGAGTGGTGGACCACCTAATCGGCAAATTAGCGAAGACGCAGAGGCTACAATAATTTCACCATGTCCGTTGTGCCATAAGAAATTTTCGACTCGGAATGCTCTTTTGAGCCACGCCTCACACTGCGGAGACGTTCGTAGTCCTTTTCTTTTCCCTTAGATTTCACCTTCTTTGCATTTTTTAAGAATCTAGTTCTAGGCCTACAAATAAATTATTATTGAAGTTCATGCGAAATACGCAGCCACGAGAATCCAGCGGCAACGATGTTTTATTCCCCAGATCCTTGTATGTATATTTATAATTAACTAATCTTAAGCTGACCTATATGACTGTTACGCAAGGAGGGTAAACTGTGGTGTGTTCTCTAAACCTACATTTTATCCACCTTGCCCCTTGCCCTTATCTGATAAAATGATTTTGTCGACGGTTGAACTGCAAAGCGCTACTAAAATAGTACTTGTTTCTTATGCTGTGTGCCGTTTTAATGAATTAAATATTTATACACGCATTATGTGGAAGCCTGAATAAAGGGATGTGCAATAGTAAACTATTTCAATACCACTAAACCATGTTTATTTAGTGAATCCGGCGAATAAGCAGGTAAACTAAATTGATATTCTGGACCAAGTTCAGGATTGAATTTACATTTTATTTACATTTTAACACAATTGAATTTAGACATTTTGGATTATAATATGCTTTAGCATGCATTAATGGTAAAAATTTTGTAGCAGTCTGTTTTCCGGTTCGAATTGTCGTTAGCAAGTAGTGGCACAAGGACATTCATTCTTGGGATTTCCACCAAAGTCCGCTTTGTCGCATTCCGTTAGCATGTTCCCTTTAAACTCGGAGTGTCGGACTCCGAGGCTGAAGGCTGGAGCTTGACGCCAAATGCGGGGAGTGGCAGCGTGAACATTGTACGATCCAGGACCGGCATTGACACTCTGGGATTTCGCTGGAGCCCATCGTGCCTTCAGGGTCACTTCTCCGCCTTTGGGCTTTATCAGATCCGGACGCCCAATGTCGTAGATGGGCCCAGGTGAGCGGAAATGCTCGTCCTCCGTTTTTCCACGTCCCTTTCTGAAAGTAGGTCAAAGAGAAAGTGTCATGGATTGGCCTGGATCCAGACCCTGGAAGGTCACAAGAAGAGTATTGAGCTTACAAAGTCACTTCAGCAGCAGCATTCTTGTCCGGAATCTTTGGGCCCATGCACGGAGGAAGAAGGTAAATGGGGCCAGGTGAAGAGAAACCTTTCTCTCGAAGCTTGGTTCGCCAAGCCAAGGAGTACTCTGGTGGTTTACGACGGTTCACGTTGATCAGTGGGACATAGGCGGCTGGACCCGGAGTGTTCGTATTGAAGGTCTCTGTCGGGAACAAACGGAAAGTGAGATCATTCAAATTGAATGAACCAACGAGTTAATGTCTAAATTAGAACTCATACCAATAACTTTGTACGTGGGTCGCATGGTGAAAGCTCGGCCCAAATCCTGACCCTTGGCCGTCATTCCTTTGGGAAGGGCGTAGATGGGGCCAGGCCCATTTCCCTTGACGATCAGTGTGGAGGGGAGGGAAAGGCCGAGGCTGTAGGCGGGCATTTGCTTCCGGGTCATGTCGTGGTTGACGTAGCCCACCGTGGGCGGGAGCATGACGCCGGCTGGACCAGGCCCATTGTCCCAGAACGACGAGAGCTGCTTACGCCGCTCTTCAACCGACTTGTTCATGATGCTCGAGTCAGTCTTGGCCTAACTTGGAATCACTTACTAAAAATTCTAACGAAACTAAAATTAAATTAAGTACAAAAAATTTAGGAGCAAAAAATAAGAGATGTTGACGCTACGGAGTCCACGAAAAAATGATTGAAATTGTTGTCAACATTGAGTGGGTAGTTGTGACTTTGATTGTTTGCAAGTTGCATTGCATAACAGTTTTATTTCCATGGAAACGAATCATAGCCCAGGCGAACCTTAATTTAACCCGCTCTGGATTTTAATAATACATAATACCATAATGAGGTGGCGCTCTCTATTTTTCTTTATTTTATTGCGAATGGCGTCCATATTTCCAGAATCGAGAAACCCTACCCCTAACCAAGCGGATGTAGTATATCTAATGCAATGCATTTGACTACTATGCTGGTTTGCCTCTCGACCTCAGTTCCCAACCGGTATATTTGGAACAATACGACCTCCATCCATCTTGCGAAACCAAATGCTTTGAATTTCAAGGTTTCAGACAAACCGAGAAAAACCGTTGTTCATGTGCCCATCCTAATCCTAATCCCATAGCAAGGGAGAAGAGTAACAGCATGCAGCAGCAGCGGTCGGTCTGTTTGTTGCAATTTGCAACAGCTCAATTCTTAGAAATTTCTGGTCGGTCTGGATTTTTGCTTTATGCCTCTACACGCACACATAATAATACACACATACATAGACAGAGACATAGGCAAAATGGAATGCGAATTAACAAGGATTGGGTAATAAGGTTGTGATTTTTGGATATGGGGATGGGGTCCCGTCCCTATATCCGCATCCATACGGATACGAATAAGGGTTTTTGCCGATTGTCGAGACTTAAAGAAGACTGTCAAATTGCGTAATAATGTACACAAATACAAACGGCTGGGTTGCAGGGCAGAGGATAAAGTACCTTAGTACATACTAAAAAATATTGCACAATCTCTTCTCTTCTGGTTGGGGTAGGGGTATAGGTACATTATAATGTACAAAGGTACTTACACGCTTTCAAACCTTGCGAAGCACACAAGGTTAACCGGCATCAATGAATTGCTTTATTTTTAGCACTCACGAATAACGTCATATACGCAGGATAAATGGTTGGAAAATGTTTAATTTCATTGCGTGGGAAGGGAATGTGATATGTAGTCGCGTTTTTCTCTCGTTGATCGTCTCATTAACAGCTCCAAAATATATCAATCCAAGTTATTTCAATATGGATCATTGACTGAATAATGGAAATACTTATATAAATAGGTACCTAATTAGGTATAGCTGCATATGCATGTACAACCAGTCACATCCCCAATATTAGTGATGTGCTTGCGATGTTCGATACGATGGTAAGAATAAGGTCCAGTTCCAGTTCGAATTTGAAAGTAATACATGTTGTCGGTCCATTAGTCGTAATAATTTATTTTAAATGAGTACATCGGTAACATATTATACATACCTAAATACATTAATAAGCATTCAGAAGCAAATATATTTCAATGCAGTCATACGTATTACAGTAATATAACAAAATCAAATCTTTCGGGAATGAATAAATATAATTCCTGAATTTTGATGCGCCATGTATCATGTACCAACGTGGGTTTCAATTTTCAATGCATGCAATACAGTATGAGTTCAGTACATATTTCGGATTTACAAAAAATGTAAGTTAGGGAAACATGTATTTGTGTAGATGTAAAATGAACACGGAGACTGTCCTGTTAAAAATATCCGCACTTAAATGTAAACAGTTTGGTTTCCGATCCGAACAAGAAACTACTTTAGGATCCAAAACGATATATTTGAATGAAGGATGGGCTTCCAGTCCTGTTTTCTCTTACAGTACCGGCGGGGATGCATTTATGGATCAAATAATTATATTAAACAGAATCATGATATGATTTCTGGCCAGTTTTATATCAGAATTCTTATATGAACTGCGTACCTTAACACAATAGGTAACTTATATTTCTCGACATTTCATTCACTGGACTACTACTAGTCTATGAATTCATTTCAAAAATCAATTTTCAATTTGGCAAAAAACTTAGACATTCATCTTCATCGGATGAACAATATGCTGTATTCTGATTTTATCAGACATTTCTATAACTCAAGGCGATTGTGTTTCAGATATCAACTAAAAATCAAAACCTTTGAGCTATAAACTCGGTAACTAAATCCATTCCGTCCATATCCATACATGTATAGACAATTCAATAGTTCAATAGTTGAACTTTTCTATTCTATACTCATCCATTAGTCCAGTAGGTACCCACATCCAAAATATATTTCAATCAGGTTCCGTGTCACGAAAACAATTACCTTACGGTACATGTGAAAATACCCTTTATTTCAGTTTCTAGACCTTTAATATATTCGTTCTTGACCATCCTTTTGGTTATTTTCTGAGACGCCGAAAAGGATTTCTTTTCTTTCTCTCCACGGACGAGACCCTCAATAAATTCTAGGAATTCGTCCTCCTTTATGTTCGTCTTTTCTGCTCTACCTGACCTGAACCTATTTTCTCGGCAGTATTTGACCCTAACCGAAGCTGTATTTTCTACAGTTAGGCTAGTTGTAAACTTTTCACATCCATTGTTACAGCTCTTCATTTTAAAGGCTATTTTCGTAGGGTCCGTCAAGGATGGGCACAACTTTCATTTCATACATTGAAAATTGAAATAACTTCAATATGAATTTGCCCCCGTAAACATATTAAGAACTCAAAATTAAACGGATCAACTCAAGTAATGTTTCTAACAAGAAAATCCTGCTTGACAGCAGCTTGAGACCGGAACGTACGATGAAATATGGTAAAGCTGCACTACAGAAGTTGAATGGAGTTTAAATTAACTTTGAGACTTACTATTCAGACTTGGAAATTGGGTCCGAGTATTCCAGAAAATTTTGCTTTCTTATAATTTCAATTCGAATTCCCCTTCCAAATAAGCGGATTCACATATTTTTGCATCTTTCGCCGTTATGACGCTATTTGAGAATAATTAGCGTTTCCTGAGTTTTCCTACAGTAATTCAAGACCCAGTATTAAATAACTTGAATGGAAAACTTCATGATTGTGTAAATTGTATTGAAAATATATTGTAAATAAACGAGTGATATAATGGAAGCTGCTGCGGCGGCAGTGATAGAGAGTATGATCTCAAAATTTCTTTTATAATGTAGAGAAACACAAGGCAGGTTTGTGATAAACACCAGACGCTGACAGGACAGACTATGGATGCCGAAGTCGTTCATTGAGCATTAATTAAACGGCGTCAGCAAGTGGTGGTGCTCCAATCCAACGTGGGTGGTGAAAAGTTGGAAATTATGTCGCTCATATCATAACATTGGGAAAGACTGTGTGTGGAGTGGTCAAGAATCAGATGGGCGGCTGATTGCTTAATTAATGCGTATGAATTCTGAAAATCCTATGATTCAAACATTGTGAAGCACAATTCAAAGAATAAATGATACAGGTCAGGACTACAGAATGAACTGAATAATACATACTATGATACCTATACTATTGTTATTAAAGAATCAAGAGTCGATCCACCGAGGAATCGAGGTACACTCAACTCTGCGTAATTGGAAAGCATTTTCCCTGAAAAGCGGGACTCATCACACAAATACAAGGTACTACACATACCTACAGATTTTCAAGTGACTAATTATTGAACTGTATCATCTGAGCTATCGGATTCTGCGATCGTGGAGTCTACAAAATAGACGTTGTATAACATGTCAAATATTTACATTTAGGTTAATGTTAGCTCCTAATTTCGTGTGCAATATTATTTAAATATATTGGTACATGTCGAAAAAGAGCAACTCTCAATCCGCTGATTTTATTATTTTATTAATCCTTATTCCTATGTATTAATCTTCGCTGATTATGGGTCCTTAAGTTGCGCGTTGTGGTGTACGCTGATCTTCTTCAGTAAAAGAATACCAGCTGCATAGTGCAAAGGTAGGCAATTACTACAAGAAGTAACGGTAATTTTCATGGGTTGCACCTTAAACCATACAGTATTGAAAGAGGTGAAAGACTGACTATTCTTTTCATCAACATTTGTCGTGTAGTTTTCGGACAGGTAGTGATGTGTGATGTGGCTATTTGCGCATATTTACGTTGGGTTGTATACAGTTAGTACATCGACTTCGGAAGAGTTTAATTTGACCTGGATTAGTGGAATTTCACGGAAGAAGGTACCTTCGATTTCGATATAGAAGAGCTGAGGTAGGTAGGGTGAGAGAATGCTATTCTGCCAAGTCGAGCTTAAGCTTACCTGGCAAGCTGGGCTGGGTTACCTGTAATTTCTACGCCGCGTCGTCGGACGGACGGCGAGATGACGCTTACCCTTAATAATGCGGCCTACCTTGTAAAAAGTTACCCGCGGAACAAGAGCGAATCCAAGCGTCCTGTTGTTGAGGGCTCAAGCAAGAGCATTTTTCTTTCACTGTGTGGCTTTTTTGGCTGGACTCAAGGAACAATTACATGAGTCACAAACTCGTCACCCGTCCGGCCCAGTCTGTACAAAGGGACCTCCTCTGCCCACTTTAGTTTCATTCACGTCAGGGAATTGGCTGAGACAGCACCCGAGTTCTCTCCGCTCCGGCGGTGTCCAGTTACCTTTATAGCACTGTTAAAAGATTTGCATTCGTTAAGTGTTAGTAAAGGCAAAGATTCACACCTTCATCAGATCTTCCATTATATGTACTATTGTCTTGAAGACACAAATTCACTGTGCTCATTTCAAGAGAGTAACAGCAACTGCAATCTTCCGAGCTTTCTTGCACCTCTGTGAGAGTAATATTCATTGCCATTGTGGCCATGAATTGAAGAGACATTTTGAAAAAACATAGTTTGAAAAGAAAGCACGTATGTAAGTGAAAGTTATAGCAACTTTTATAGCAAAACTGCGATCACACCTTTATTTAATCAGATCGAATCCTTCCATAAATATATTATTTCAATTTTCAAGCTCTGACGTTTCTGGATCTCGATATTCAATTTAAGCAGGTTTCTAAGCACATTTATATAATAGCGTCTGTCTATCACTTTTTTAATGTTCGAGCCCTACAATGCTAACTTTCAGTGCAAGACGAAGTGTTTATTTTTACATTTCAAGAAAGCTTCGGG
>JAQFYT010000109.1:0-36706 GCA_034694925.1 Ceratophysella denticulata
AAGTATCTGTTTGGAAGCTGCAACTATTTGTTTGGAAGCGATTTGTATCAATTCAGAAGTGGCGTTAAATACCACCCGAAACCCGAATCAAAGTGTCAGAGAGCAAAAACCAGCTGGATTTGTCATTCGGCAAATCCGATTCATACACGCAATATCAGATGTGCGACGCAGGGCAGGAACCTTCGCTGGTTGACCGTTTTGGCAAACGTCAATTTAATGGAACCTACCGTAGTTTTGATTCCATTAATTTCATAAATGACACTTTATGATTGGACGCTGGAGCTTGAACATTCGGTTCATCGTCAGCGTCAAAATTCAGCGAAGCCGCAATTATCTTCTTATTCGAAGCCTGGCGAACAACGAAACTGGTAAAGATAATACAGAAAACACGCATATAGACTATAAATTATATCAAACTTAGCCGGTAAACATGCACTAACAGCAATATTGAAGTTCATTAGAATTCATAGTGATTAAGTAGAACCTTGAATGAGAATATTACATTTCCGATTGAGGTTCATTATATATCTCTGTTTACCTTTACCTGTATCCCGCAATTAGCCAGGGATGCCACATGCGGTCAATCATCGTCCTGAACTCATCATACGTTGCATCCTCCAGATCTCCCTTATGAGAGAAACTGTAAGCTATAATGCTGAAATATTTACAAAAGTTTATATGAACAACTATAAAATTACAACAATACTTCAGGTTGGACTTTGTTTATATATAACTGAATGGAATATTGTGGTAAGCGTTCTAAAAGCTCGTTCATTCATGGAACTGCATTGTAACCGTTCATTGAACTGGTTACAGTGGACTGTTCCGATAGTTTGTTAAAATAGCTATGCGAAACTTTGGGGTTGCGAGGAGCGGTTAAAAGTTCCAGTGACCATTTTACAACATGTACCTTAATTACTTTAACTTACTTAATTACTTTAATTACCTAATGTACTTTAACCATTTATAATATTCGAGATTCCAAGCAAACTCACTTCTGAACATCCGCTTTATGTGAATTGTCAATTCGCTCCGAGTAATATTTGCATTGTCTTCCGACGCCTTCTGGATCTCGCGGAGTAACTGTCATGGTTCCAGGAACCGCGAGTTGAAGGAGCGGAATCATATCTCGAATAGTTGGAGCGGCGACAAAGTCAACAATCGCTAATAAATTAAATTCATGACTTAAAGGCTTAAAAGAGTTGCAAGATTAAAATTTTCATTGAAAAATTATTTTCGCACGAATTTGAAAATGTTTCAAGCGAAGCTTCGAAATAACCATGATGGTATTGAGTGAAGTTCCACCAAGATTGTAGAATGAATCATCTATGTGCTTGACAATGTCATGCTCAGAAGTACCCGTCACCTGGGAAATAGTTTGAATCAGGGCAATGGCTCCGGTAATTAATTCAGGTGAAATATTGAGACTTTGCCAGTCGTCGAATTGCAATTCTGTTATAAATAGAGACCAAAAAAACTATTAGAATCCGTAATTGATATGGGTAGCCAAATGTCGAACACTAACGGTTCATACGACGGTCTTCATATTCCTTAAGCAAGAGTTGTCGATTAACTTTCCCGTTTACTAAGAACGGAACACCTTCAATCAGCCGAATTTCTGGAACCTCAACAGGTTTCAATTTCATTTTAATGAGCTTCTTAATTCGGGCCTCTGTTATGTCCTTTGCCTTGGGTAGTACGAACGCCACTAGTGTCTAATCATTTCGATTTCGTGATGTTTGCCATTAGTTTTGAAATGTTGTTTCCAGATCATTGGAAAGACAAATAATTGCCACTGTCATTGATCGTTAAACTACCTGATCATCCTGATCCCGATGGTAAACTAGAACAACGACCGTATCAATCATATCAGTGATACCAGCCAGTGTGGCTTCAATTTCAGCCGTGTCGACGCGTTGACCTCGAACCTTGACTTGAGAGTCAAGGCGACCTTCATAGAAGAGTACAGCGGGTGCGCTTGGGTTAGCTCGTTTTAGACGGCCAAAGTCTCCAGTACGAAATAATCGGTTGAATCCTGAAAAATATTGACCTTTAAAACTGTTATTCATTTACGACAACGATATCAAGAGGCTTATAAGCGCTGTGGTCTTGGTTCACCAATGGTCTTGGCAAAGGGATTCTCGACAAACTTGTCACTTCCAGCCGTACCCACATATCCAGAGCCCAAATTATGACCAGCTACATAGAGCTCTCCAAGTTCTCCATCTCTGGTCAATCTCATGTTCTCGTCCAATAAGTAAACGATCGTATTGAAGACGCAGCGACCTGAAAGTTCGAAATTGAAATCATCCGACTTGCGACCATTTTGTAGATTTTTTTATCAACTCATACCTATTGGGACATGAACTCCATCCACCTTAACCTCCACATCCTTCAGAGATTCAAACACTTCGAACGTAACGTCACCCATAATTTCCGTGCTTCCATAGAAATTACAAATGGTAACCCCAGTCGGAAACTGCACAAAGAAGTCTTCCAGTAAACCCCTAGTTAGCGTCTCACCCGAGCAAATCCAGAGCTTAATGCTCTTGAGGTCGTTCTTGGCTGCGTCCCCGATGACATCTGTCGTTGCCAGAATGGATCGAAGCAACGACGGTACCAGAACGAGTCGGGTAATTTTACAATCGGCAATTTTTTGAATTAGAATGTTTGGATGGGTAGTGACATGTTTCCCAAATACTGTAATGGAGTAACCTTGCAGCAGGGGAGCGAAAATCTCCGCTACTGAGTCGCCAAAGGTTAGCGATGTCTTGAAACAACAGCGCTCGTTTGGTCGAAACGGGAATTCTTCCCATTGCCAGGAGAGCCGATTCATAATTGTTCTGTAGCAAAATCGAATCAAAAGTTGACGAATTACAGCCGAATCATAATAATTAGGTATATTCAACTGTACAAATGCTGTTCTGATTCTCATATTTCAAGTACTGGCGTGTATCATAGTTATTTGGTAAAATGCTTGCCAGCAGAAAATTTCCAGAATAACGCCAAATTTTAGCTTCATATCGCCTAGTTTAAATGTAAGCCTTAAATACCATCTCATAAGTGGGTTTACTAAGATACACTACTTGTACTACAACAAAACGCTGATTGAACTAGTATACTACTTGAGTTGATGAACATCTTTCAATCAACAAAGCTAATCCTTCCTTCATTCCCAATTACGAAAAGTGGTTATTGCATATAGTTTATGACCATTAGCTAACATTTCTACGGCCAAATTTAAGACTTGACAATTAGCTTTAAGATTCTTCTTCGAACCTGTGTGTTAATCGAACGCCCTTTGGTTCACCAGAGCTTCCGGAAGTGTAAAGCACAATGGCGACTCGTTCCGCCTTCGAGATCAAGCATGGCACGGCCTCCACGAAATTCAGGCTCGCATTGATCTTGATCTTGTCGTCCAATATCTTGGAAATCAGCGTGTCAATGTCCATGACCTTCGTGAGTTCCACGATTGGGTTGAATTTAGAAATGATGGGCCCATGAGTATCCGTGATGATCAGAACTGGTCGACTATTTTCCACCATTCGGATGACCCTCTCTTCTGGGAAATGAATGTCGAAGGGTAGGTAGGCCGCACCCAATTTCAGAATGGCAAAAATGCTCAGGAGCAATTTGTACGAAGGAGGAAGACAAAGGCCAATCACAAAGTCCCCATCGGGATTACTCGTGCTAATGTCTCCCTCACCTAATTCGATTCGTATAATTCGTGCCAATTTGGTAGACAGTAGGTCAAGTTCCTGGAAACTGAGATGTTTTTCCTCGTCAATAATTGCGGTATTATCTCCATGAATTCGGCCTTCAACTATGCAGGCCTGGAAGTATTGTGTGACGGATGCATTTCCGGGGAAATTAAGAATTGGGCCTTCCAATATTAGACGCCGTTTACCTATTTATATGTATTGTGTATTTATTCAATTGTTTAAATTCGTTCCGGATTAAGTTCTATTGGTGTGTTACTAATGCTTACTCTTTTCCATGTCATGATCATTGACCACAAGATCGAATTTGGTTTCCAAGCTGTAAGATTTAATCACCGTCCTTTGCGGCATTTTTATTTCCGGAATGTACACTGCAACTATCTAATCTTTAGTTTAGTTGACTTTCAACTACCGACTATGTAGCACAAAGTACCGCTTTAATAGATAGATTTGTAATATTCTATTCTGACAGCTGTCAATTGACTCAATCAATACACGTGAATGTGAATAGGATCGGGTACAAAAATGAATAATTCGTGTATCTTGTATAATTTGGAGTTTCAAGTTCTTTTTTTTAATTCTCTAGAATACTGAATACTTGAATACTGGGATAAGAAATTAAACCAATACGTGATAGCAACCCGGTACGTGTCTAGGATTCTGACCGAGCCATTAACCTTAAACTTACAAATGTAGCGTCTACAATTTTGTTTTACTTGTTCGTGTACTTATATAACATTACATATCACTTTTCTGGATTGGATCAGTTTCAGCCAGCTGAATATTATATTTCAACGGGTCTTCTGCAAAACTATGAATTATTCATCTTAATTAGTAGTAATCAATTTGAATTCCAACGTTCGAATTGTCTATAAAGTAAAAACAGTATTTTGAAGTATACAACACAGAAAATCAAGCTTGAGAAGTAATTCTTGATATTAATTCCCAATTCCTACATCAATTCAACCCGTTTCTTAACATTTTCATTTCTAAAAATGTCTGTGTTTCCCGTGGCGTCCTTTTTTCAGCTTTTTATTCCAGTGCAGAGGTTTTATCCAAGTCATCGTCCTCAGTATCAGATGCATTCCATATGACAATTACCACTCCTATTCGGCGTTCTGGGTTCTGGTGCCATATGGAAACAAATTCGGTGCTAGCGTTAGAAAATTTGTACGGAACACCCGTATGTAATATCCTAGATAAACTGAAATACGCCGGGTCAGGATGAGTAAGAGCTTTAAGTCGAAGTCTATACTTCAAATCACTATTAGAACAAATTCATTGATAGATATATAGAAATGTTCAAGAGTGATATCCATACGATATTTTATATAAGAACCAGATATAAAAGTTTTGCAGTGGAACGGGATAAAAATGTCTTGTGATTGTAAGGTATAGGTAATTTACACAAGTCAGAATTTGACTCCGTGGATATACGAGGACCTCCTTCATTCAAATTAAAACCTCACAAGAGTATGGTTAAATAGCTTGTATGAAGAAAATTACAGAGAGTGCAGCAGGGACAAGCGTCACAACTAAACCCAATAACAACAAACCCCCCCCCCCCATCTGCCAAAACCTTGAACGAGATTTTTTACCTATAATTATCCATTACATATGTTTGTAACTCAAATTGGTATCTACGTGCAAGTTTAAATCAGTTTTTGGTTGTTAATAAAAAAACATTATTATTTTGCATCTTCCATCAAGCAAGATCAAGATTAAAAATCGCAAAAAGTTGTCCATTAATCCAACGAGAAAAGGAATGTCCAAGGCAACGTGGCTCCGGCTCCACATCGGGTTCACGGTTAATAATTTAGCAGAACGCAACCAACAAATAATATTTGTGTGTGCTGATCCAACGCATGTATTCTAGTTTACATATATGAGGTATGCGGAACCTGAAATATATCCATTTTATTTAAACGAACGAAACGGCATAATACACAATACACATTAATTCACATACACATTGATTTAAAATCAATTGGAGTGGATTGTGCAGCCCGAAAAAATTACCTATATACGAACCTAGCCTATGTGGCTTGGTTATCAACACAGATTGTTCACTATGGGTAATTAAACAAATGCATTTAAAATTAATGTTAAGTACTTGTGAACTAAGGCTTGTCAGTAGAAGTACAGATTTAAATTTAAAGACAATCTGCAAACTGGAAGGGAAATGAGGAATTACGTCTATGTGTACCGCGCGTAACTCTGATATGTCCATCAACTTCTAAATAATCCAACGATTCTGCATCATGATCTTCAAAACCCACGTCCACATCATCATCATTAACTTGTGCGAGTTGATCGGCAAGATCATGATCTTCGTAAAATTCAAAATCAGTTTGAGTCTCTTGCATGACACTAGTATTCTCCATGCTCTTCTTGACGTTCTTCGAATCATCCATGGAATCACTGCTTCCACCACTGCTGTTGCTTCCGATACCACCGCCACCGTTGTCGCTATCTGTTCCTGTTCTAGTTCCATCTTCAGTTGGACCTTTAATTCAGAATTTAAAGCAATCCATTTGATGGGAAGGAATTAACGTCAAATTTAACTAATTCAAATTATTCTAATTTAATTTAATTGTTGGATTTACCTGCTCTATTATTATTTCGCCGTCTTGTGAACCAGCCAGTAATTCCTGCGGCCACGCTTCCAATAATACTGGATTGAGCGGCGGCAGTAGCGGAACCAGCTACAACTCCAGCAGCCCCGAATCCTGCGGCAGCAAGTACAACAGGTGCAAGGACTACTGCTCCAACGCCTCCAACCACACCACCAACAACAATATTCCTCTGATAATGAAATATAAGAATTTAATATATTTTAAACAGCCTGCACATATTTATGTAAGTACTAGAGTGAACCCCAGATCTCCGATTCGGGGAAAAAGGGTTACATCACACAGCTTCGATACACTCATCCTGTCATTACTGCGCATGAAAACAATCACCTGATCGTTACTGCTCATGAAAACACTCACCCGATCGTTACTGCCCATGGGAACACTCACCCGATCGTTACCGCACATGAAAACTCGAATCCTGTCATAACTGTGCATGAAAACACTCAGACGATCGTTACTGCAAATGAGAATACTCCTCCCATGTTAACCCCGTATCGGGGTCCAAGGTAGAGTCGAATATTTGGGAAACCCCATTGCGCGTTACAGTACATCCTACACCCATAATAGGTACCCGAATATCGAATAAATACGGGAAGACACATTCTGACCTTTCCAACCCGATGGAAGGTAAAAGATAGGGTCAAACATAGGAAAAATCATTGCGCCTTACATCCTGCACCCATAGATGCCGCAATATCGAATAAAAACGGGGGGGGGTCATATTTTGACCTTTTATCCCCGATTAGGAGTCAGGAAAGTCAAATACAGGTAGCGCCTAACATTCTACGCCGAGGTAACATTTAGACCCTTCAACCTGGTCCAGGGGTCAAACTCAGAATCACTGACACATGCCATTATGTCCTATTCCAGATCAGGAACCACATAATGAACACGATTTCGCCGGAATAAAAACTAAATTTGGAGTTTTGACCCAACTTTTACCCCGGGTCAAGAGTCAAAAAGAGGTACCGTGAGGAAATTTACAATAAACTAGCAAAATTTTAAGGTATTATTCATCTAAATCGGTTGAGCCGTTTGGGAGGAGATGCGGGTAATAAATTGTCACAAAATAGCCACAAACAAGCATGCAAAGTACGATTTTATGTAAGTAGATTACGAACGTATTAAGAGCAACCTGAAAGGAGCTCAGTTCGAACTCTCACCGCCAGGTTTACGTAACCTTAATTAATTAATTGCGGACGAACGAGAATTTTCTAAATTAAGAGGATCCTTAACTTTGTAGATATCACGTGGTAGGTCATATTACTTTTTATTTCAGCTTGTTTGGTTGAGCCGTTTTTGAATAAATGGTACCGTAGTGAAATGGCCATGATAATAGCATTGGACCTATTGTTTTGTTGTCCTAATTATTTTACTGTAATTCAACCTTTACGTTTAGCTAACGCGCATCCTTCAGTTTTTGGAGAATGCATTTAGCTTAATTTAGTAAGTTTTCCTATTTAGATTCGCTGATTGGGGGCAAAGTTAATGGTACCGAGCTGGACCCTTATTTTCATGGGTTAAATCCCCCTTTTACAATACCCTTAATGTTGAGGATACTGACAGAACTATAAAAGTGAATGTGAAAAAGACAACCACTGGGCCGCTCTTTACCATTCGTGTTAGCCGTACTGGAAAGAGCGCCAAGGTTTGTTTTCCACTTTCACTTTTATAGTTCATTCAGTATTCTCGACTGTAGTGACAGTGACCCATTAAATCCACAATAAATCATAAACTATATGTTCATTTGTAATTCGGTATATTCCGGATTTCGTTCCCAATTCTAGTATACGAAATGGCAAAAATGTGTCGCGCATCGCATATCACACTATCAACCAATATAAAATTTCGTACGTACTATGCGTTGTCGTCGTAATAACGCATCTCGATTGCCTAATTCTGGAGGGGGTTCAACCGGGGTTTCATCTTCATGTTCAGGCGCGGCCAACGGGGTCGTCTCTCTACAGAATCAAATTAATACAACTTTCAAGTAGTTAATCTAGCAGATACAACTAAGTTGAACTCAAGATGAAAATGCTGTATCAGTTCAGCTGCAAATTGCAACCAACCCTTCTGCAGTAGTTGTCTCAACTTCGTCCATAACAACGATGAGTCCGTCGCAGTTTCTGGAAAACCAGCCCGCGGTACAGATATCGTGTGCGACCCGAAAGAGGAGAGAAGTTTTCCTAAACCTAACCGTAAATAGATGAATATGCACAGGGTTAGGATAATAAAAACTCATGCAATCCCCGGTTCGCACACAATATCGGGTTCCCAGATCACGGATCTCATTTAGAGAAGCGTATTTCGGGTCTCGGGTGAAAAAGCCAATACTGGGTGCTTTATTTTTCTTGCGTGAAGTTTGAAAAACTTTTATCTCAATTACTGATATATACTCTTGGAATGGAAATGGTCATGCGTAATATTTTGTGGACAACTCGGTACTAAAATTGAATTTTACGACTAATAACATCAGCCGGTATAAAAAGCTTACTATGACGAGTCCAAAGAAGTGAGCCTTCTTATCAATGGCTGTTTTCCATCTGTTTATTATCTGTGTATTGATTTTAGTCCTGTTTGCCTAAGGATTTGAAGCAGGATGTTTACACTTACAGTCGGATGTGATACACAATATGTGGTCAGTTTCAGCATGATATGTTTCTGACAAAATTGCAACATACTTATAAAGTACATTAGGTAGATATTTAATAAATGATCAATCAGAAGAGAAACTTCGATTTTAATTAACTGCAATTGAATGATCAAACAATTCACCCCAAAATTTCGTATTATTTTAGAAAATATTCTATAGGGTATGGCAAGTACTCGTTTCAGCTATTCTCCGCAAACCCAAATCGAATTTAAAAGTGAACTTTCGTTAAAATTATTTTACTAATTGTCACATATTTCAACAATCGTGTCATTGTCACAGGCTTTCGTAATTCGTCCTTCAAAAATGGCTATCTCCTCAATATTGCACTTATGTGACAGGAATCCCCATGAACATTTGTACCATAACCTGCAAATTCCGGCTCCGGCTGAGTCATGTTATGAATACCAGTAGTTGTTTACGCAGAGATGCTCTCGTCATTAGAGTAGGGATCTGGGTATAAGTAATAAATATGTAATATATAATGTTTCAACGTACCCTGTAAAATATCTAATAACTAACTGGTGTGCTAATCAAATCTTAAGGTGTAATGCAAGTTTTGAGGTCAATTTATACATTAAAATTTGAATACTATTGAAGCTACAATTTTATGCCATAGAAGTAGCTCTAACTGCTCAGGTACAAGGTGGATAATTCACAGTACTTGAGCTGTTTGACATTTTTTTAGTGATTTACATTAACAAAAGTTCTAAATCAACGTTATCAGTTTTATGTAACCGAAAGTCTAAAATAGGTATGATGTGTTTTAAGTTATCTACGTCAATTCAATGGGTAAACAAATAATGATCTCATTTATATTCGTGCTCATTCCTACATCAAAATCAAACAATAAACAAGTAGCATTTTTATATTTTCTTTCATGAAATCCTAAAATGAGATCACTCTATTAATCGCTAACTATTCATGGATTCTTAACGATTGTATGCGATGTTTAGGCATAATCACCTGCCTACGCCAAATTAGGAATTAATTCATCATCAACAACCGTATATTGGAGCGAAGGGACCGATAGCTATCTCATCAAAACACAGATCATTCCAACTTTACTGATGCTAATAACCTGATTGATCAGATCTATCGTTTTCCCAGTGACTGACAGTGACTGCACGCGTACCCTGATATTTTTTGGCTGTGATTTTGTGATTCACCTCGATTGGCCTTCACCTATCTATTCATAATTAGCAATAAGCTTTCATGTACGAGTACCTATCAACATAAATTTCATTTTGAATTCAAGCTAACAGCTAAATGATGAAATTCGCACCCATTTAGCTATACAAACGCGAAAATGAACATAAGACTCAAAGACTCGCCAACTTCTATCGAATAAATTATTTCTTATGCCCTATTTCAATTACTTAATTATACGTGCCATGATTCACGACCGTCAATCATAAGCCGAAGAAGCTTACCAAATTAGGCTACTTTAAACGCAATAATAGAAATTGACAGCTCTTAGCTATAACTGAAGTATTATGGGCTCTTCATGTACGTACGATATGATGCATTTGGTCAAAAAGCAAACTGCCAAGATAATTTCAAATTCAAAGAACAAGAAAGTTGAGTATAGAATTTTCCTATACACGGCATTTGCAAACTCGAATTTGATAAACAATTAGGCCAAACTTTTTTGTATTTTGTCAATTGACATCAAGAAGATGAGTTGGTATCGAATACATGCGTGCATAAGCACATGCACATGTATTCGCCTGCCAATAATAAAAGGAGGTGTGCAATGCAATTTGAAGATGAAATAATTAATTACAGTCTTCTCATTTGCCCACTAACAGTTAAGTTACCGTACATACTTTGACGTCTTTTGTTCTACTTATATTCAATCAACAAACAGAGTATGTATGTTACCATATATTCATATACAGTTTTCATTTTTCATAGGACTGGTTCGTCAAGTCTAGCCGGATGACATAACCTCTTTTTGACCCATCTGTTGCGTAAATATTATGTTGACTGACCGGTGAACTGAACAAGTATCCTGTATTCCCTTATTTAAACATAATGCCATTAATATTGTGGTTAACAGCTTTGAAATGCAATCCACAAATATTTACTGCCACTTGACTAGGCGTGTGAAAAATTCATCTTGAAACCACAAAAGTAATAAAATCAAATGAACCACATAACGAACCGCACATATACCACAGGCAATTAAAAGTATACACGCCAACTCTTGTTTTTAATTATGTGTAATCTGTAAAGACGTGCTTTTGGGTTAAATTTTGAGTTTCTTTAAGAAATTGCAAGAAATTCTAGAATCACATTTTGGGGAACTAACATTAAAAATGAATTTTAAGATATGGACTGTATATATCGAATAGGTACGCTATATTTTATACACGAATACAGGAACCCAACATTAGCAACCAATGTAGTAATTTAGAATTAAGCATTGTGCATACAATTTGGCGAGACAATAAAAAGCTGATTAAGATCAGATTAAGAACAACAAAAGAGTTCAGAATCACGACCTACAAATCCTGATCATCATACTTAATTCCAATTGGGCATGGGAGAAAAGAAGAAAAGTGGAATCGGAAATGAGGGTTTTAATTATAATCATGATATATCTATACCTATATACAAGCATTTCTGTATGGTGCCCATTAAGCTGCATGCTGCATTTCTAGTAGCCGTAATTTTGATCATCGCACTTTCAATTTCAACAGAACAACGAACGGCATATGTCAGGTAGTACTGTAGGGCAATAAATAACTGCAATAATTCATGTTGTATTTAACTTTGAGAACTCCGAGGGAATGTAATACTAATCCTTGAAACATGGACTTGTTACTTAATCCTCCATAACTAGTTGTTGTTAGTAGTTAGTAATGGATAATCAGCGGTGTGTCGATGAAGAAGAGACAATGCACTAGTGAATCTTCTGCCTTTGCCGACATAAGTAATCTATCTACGGCAGCTCAATCGAAATACGATAAAGCTTTGAATTTGATTTGATTTTTGGATTTTTAAAACCGTGCAAAAGAATACCAAAGTATTTAACACGAAAGTTTAATATAGAAAAACAAGTCAGCGATACAAGGAAGTTAGATTGAATGAACGCATAAAAGTTGACAGGCTAGGCCGCAGGCCGGCAAGCAAATCGCACGGGTCAATTCTTATAAGACCCCTCTGGTATAAAAGAGAATACTATTATAAATCATTGTGGAGATACGAAAATAGTTATAAATAAATGATGTAATTCATCACCTTCAACTCTCTTGGGCTGAGAAAACTAATTGGAAACTATCGGATCTATTTTTGTGATGAACACGTTTCTTGTACGTTGAACCGTTGTTTAGCATTGTGAGAGCGAAATAGGTACCTAACCTATTAATCATGATTTACATTTACATTTTTATTACATTATACTATTTCTGTGTATGAAAGTAGAATTTCTATTAGAATATAATTGAGACTTTGAGACCCTTCATAAATATGTAATTCTGAGTAATCCCAAGATTAGTCATTATTTTCCATTCACTCCATCTGACGCCATAAAGATTTTACCTTGTACTCAAGAAAAGAAATAGTCGAGGCGTCTACAATAGAGTCATACTAGTACATAATTCCCAATTTCAATTCCGGCATGTATGCAACTTCCAAATTATCTCAAAGCCGGTATGTTATCTTTTGACAAGACCATTTTCGTAAATGTGTAGGAGTACTACGAGAGTATGTCACACATACTTCAGAATGAAGTAGTTTTTATTCCAAAATCGTATTCGTCAACGTATTTAATTACACTAACACGGTTAACAGTTATACAAACAATACAGTTAGTGTTACGAGAAGATACTTGGGAATTAAGGACATGTTTAGGCACTTTAATCCTATCCGGGTGAAGGCTGGAATAAGAAGTAAATTGTTTCATAATGGTTAAAACCTTTGATGCAAATCGAACTGATTGAAATAGAAACGCAAGCGCTTTCCCATTAGCGAGATATACGGTAAAACGACGTTTATGACGCAAATGTTTTCACATAAATTCTGAGTTTACACGAATTCGAAACGCTTGGATTTGAACTGTCGATTTTCCAAATGGTACGGAGTGAAGAACCTAACTTCAAAGGCATTCAGTGAACTTAAATATTGGTGTATTAACTTTTAAATGCCCCTTGTCTGAAATCATATGCACACTCGGTACTTGGCAGGCTTGGAACCTCGTATACATGTATTTCGGTTTCTCAGCTGTATACACAGGCTGCACGTGAGAGCTATGTCTGAAGATTCGTGCGAAAAAAGAACAGCTTCAAGCTTTTGCATTGTTGTACATGTGTAGATGCATATTTTACAATGCATTAGACTGCAGGAAGATAGAAGTTCCGAGTTTGCTACTTTTAAATTGCACACGATTTTAGAATTTAGGACTTTCTAAATCCGGATGGACATTAGTAGGAACTCACGCAATTAAATTTACCCATCGAGCACATGGATGTGTGTGCGTCCCTCGCCCAGACCTTAAGAAACCGCAAAACTTCCCACGAAGACAATTTGGTGAATTTGCATTAATAAATTAGAGGCAATTGACGAAGTGGCTCTTAAGCCAAAGCCAAAGCAAGTACCAACATGAACTACGAGTGTACCCCAAAGGATGGAATAATGTATTCCTTATGCCTAGTTCATACAATACGGAGCATAGTTAGTTCTTCATCTCCCCATCCTCCTTTTTTGCAGTAATAATTTGAAATCATGCTAGGCGGATTAGCATAAATACACTCAAGTAAAGAGCCCACCTCTCACTTTTTTAAGTGAAAACTGACAAACTTCACAAACACTCGTAGTGCCCCAAAAGGAGTCATCTTCTGCACCATAGCCCGAGCTAAAGAAGTTACCATAACACTTAAACTATCACAGAGCTTCATTCATGACGACTCTGAGGTATACAGATAGGAATTGTGCAAGAGACCCTACCTGAACTGCATAAATTGGTAATATAAAATATGTACGCGTAGAAGAGTCGCTTCGTCGTCGTCGTCTTCGTCAGATTACTTTTTGGCAAAGTGCCATGAGGAGCCCTTCACTTTCACCCTATGAGGATTACGTGGCTCATGATGCTTCGGTAGGTATAGTCGATTGACCACATTGCATCTTCTATTGTTGTCGTAAGAAGAGGGTCTGCCCACACATTGGTTTGAAGCCATAGCCACTTAGTTGGCATCTACCGGGCCAACCTAATTAACCAACGTTTTGTTTTTTGGGTTAACTCATTCCTCCAAGCAGTAGTAGTGTGATCTTCGTCCTCAGAATTGAGCATCTTCATCTGAATCTTGACTTAGCTTCGCGTGGCCGTCTTCGTTATTCGTCACCTCTCTTCCCCATCCCAAAAATCCTGGGTATATACCTTCTGTGTGTCGCCCGAATCCTTAATTGCCCATTACGCTAACCTCATTGTTCTTTTTGTTTTTGTGAATATGGTGGCGGACCATTTTACTATTTGATCTCATTAGTCTCATCTTCAAACATTCAGTCATCCTTTCAAGTTCATCTTTGACACTGGTGAATTTATTTCAGTTCCGCCGTGAACAGTGTTTATCGTTCACCGACTGATTTATTGTGCTCAGTTACGGATCGGGCATTGGAGGACTCACATCATGTTTGTTAGTTCAGTAGGTTCTGGTTTTGAATATTTCTACCGTAGTAGTGACTAGATATTTATTCTAATATTATCTGCAATAATTTTATCGGCTTCGATTTTCATGAAAATCTTTGGAAATTGAATGTGCTATATTTCTTCAATATTCAATTTGAGGTTCGACGAGCATCGCAGTAATACGTTATTGGGTAACCTTTCGTTAATAATGCCTTGATTTGGGACCTTTTATTGAGTCCCTGTTAACATGCCAGATAGGTACTTTCGATTTCAAACAAATACCTTGAACCAAAGTACATTCTCAAATTATAATTCGGACAACGTTTTCTGCGTATAACTTCCAGGTTGATTTATTTTGTTCAGAAATATTTGTTCTGCAAGATGTTTGACTAGTGTCTGTTTTAAATATTTCTTAGAGAGAAACTAATAATGTAATATGACACGCAGGATGTTAAAAACTAATTTTCCCATATTCAACATATTTGTCACATTATTTGGTCATATTTGCAATTATGGGTTAATCTTTGAGTTTAATTGCAATATGACTGGATGAGAGATTATTCCAGGGTAGAGTTAGAAACAGCAGCAATATCGAAAAAATATTCTGAAATTTATACTGTGTTTATGTGTAGTTTAGAAAAGACTGATTGATACCAACCGCTTTTTGCGTATGTGTTAGCGGCGTAAATGCATAAAATGTTGAATTTGTCAAATTTCCATTTTATTCCCTGTATGTATTATTAAAAACTTTTACACTTCATAATTTTTGTTATATTTTATTTTTTACCTTATAACGAGTGTAAATTTATTACATCAACGCATCTAACTTTTTAGTTAATTCATACAATAATTTCACAAATAATGTTTTAACAAGAAACCTAAATATTTGCAAGTAGATATACCGGTAAATGTCATCAGTTGGGCTTTGTTGTTATACACAGGTAATTTTGATTACTTCAATGGTGCAATCAATATGTCAAACAGGTGCCAGCAGCGCTGAAATATGCATTTGCGTGCTCAGCGTGCGAAAAATCATTAAAAAGAAAAGACTGCATGTGAAACGCCGTAGGGAAACTACAAGGAAAATATATTGATGAATTGACGAAATGTGGATAATTTGGTATTGCAAATATGTGTGACTTGGGATTTAGGACAAAAATTGAATTATGAATTAACATCCTTAATAATTTAACAATTCACAAAATTGCATGACTTGTGTGACTTTTTTCAATTTCGATACAAGTTAATACATTGCATAAGAACACGTTGTAGTAAACAAACCAGGGTTACGTATTTTCAAGCATTGTAAATTATAAGCCGTAACTCAGGAATTGAGGAAGTCTGGCTGCAATGAAATAAACATCTCACAGATACGTTATCTCCGTTGGATCATCTTATCTAATCTTATTATGACTTGTTGTAAATCTTCAAACTTAGGCTGGGAATTATGTAGGTAGAAACCATTACTTTTGATTTTATTTCATGTAGGTACAAACAATTAATTACATGTCTGTGCGGTTCCCTTTGTTTCGGCAAAGTACATTATTCCTTCCTGAGGCATTTCTGTTTGACAAGAAGCGGCTCAGGGAGGAAAAGGCGAGATGCTCGTAATACAATTAGCTTGTTAGAGCAAAACATTAAAATAGCTCAGACAGAAATAATTAAAACATGTGTAAAGCACAGTTGTTGGGATATTAAATTTTGACGGCTCATTTAGAGCAAATTACACATTCACCACCATAATGCAAAAGCATATTCTCTGTACTAAGACTAAGAGAATTTGAAGTAATTTACTGAGTTTGTGCTTTTTATTTTTTAGAAAATATTCGGGCCTCTCATCCTGGGCGTAGCCTGGACATTGAGTATATCCAATGCTATCGCCTACAGAAAAGATGCCCCAGGCTGGTCACTTAACAAAGCACAGCTTGCCTATGAGTTTTCATCAGTGGAGCAACCCAAAGCCGGTAACCCCTATCTATCGTACAACAATGACCAAGGTCCAGCATACCAGACGCAGGAGAGCAACGTTTACAGAAATCAACCCCAATTCGTGCCATTAATTCAACCCCCTCCAGTGTCCAGGAATCCTTATTCTCCACCTCAACCGGGTCAACTTCGAGCCTATTTATCCGCACCATCCCCTAACTCTTATATCCAGAGTTCCGGCGACTCGTACGCGAACAATAAACCAACAGGAATTCATACTGTTTATCCATTCCGACCTGGTCAAGTGCTGCCGGCAGAAAATGAAATTTCATCCCCTAAAGACACGTATGGGCTTCCACAATCTGTGGCTTCCCCTACGCATTACTACGGTGCATCGAAAAATCCGTCAGTGAAGCCACCCTCCGGTGAATATGGGACACCCAGCAAAGCTCCTGCTGACACCTATGGTCTTCCCAACAAAGCGCCTTCTGACACTTACGGCCTTCCCAACAAAGCGCCTTCTGACACCTACGGCCTTCCCCAGACTCAAGCCGTGGCTCCGCCTTCCACGTCCTACGGCACGCCCAGTAACCCACCGTCCAGCAATTACGGTCCACCCACAAATGCTCCTTCCAGCAATTATGGCCCACCCACGACCTCCTACGGTGTTCCCACAAATGCCCCATCCGACAGCTACGGCCCACCCTCGGAGGGTGGTTACAGTTCTCCGTCCTCGGAAGGTGGCTACAGTTCCCCACCCTCATCAGGGGAATACGGAGCACCGTACCCGCCTCAATCTGAGCACAGGGAAGTGAGATTCTTGATTCACAAGGCTGGTGACGAGGAAATCGTAAAAGACGCCGTTATCGAAGACGCAAAATGGACCGGTGATAAGATTTCCTTCGTTCATGGGCCTAACCTCGAACTGAAGCATCATCAAAAAGTGTACTTGCCCCCACAGAAAAAGTCCATCATTTACGTTCTGCTGAAAGAACCTGAAATCAAAACAACAATTGAAGTCAATGAGCCTGCTGAGGCCGAACAACCTAAACCCGAAGTCTTCATCATTTACCAAACCGGAAACGGTGTGATTAAGAAGCACTACGACTTGAGCCCTGAAGAAGGCAGCAAAGTCGCGCAAGTCCTTGCCAATAAGCTGCGGCAAGCCAGACAGACGGGAAAGACTGAAAATGAAGCCGAGAAGGCGGAAGATGCTGAACTTGAGAAAATTGAACAAATGCTGACCTCCACTGCCAAACCAACGACGGAGTCGGATGAAGCCGAAACAACGACTCAGATGGATACAGTTATGTGCAAAACCAATTAATTAATATTAAACCTAAGCTAGTGTCTACTATTAAGTGTATTTAAATGTATACATGGTTGTATTTGGTATATGTTGTGTGAAGTCCTGTTTGTCCATTTATCCACAGTCCTATTATTTTATACGGGAAGAATATCTGCAGGGTATGAAATTATTATGTTGAAAATAAATCACCACAAAGTAAAGAAACTCTCAGTTTCAGAATCAAGACAACTTTTTAATTTTTGAATGAACTACACTATTAATTATGCTTTCAAGTCTTAGGGTTAGTTGACTTTTCCCAATATTTTCATATGTTTTTGAGTCCGTAACGAAATATGCATGATTTGCTAATTAGGTTAGAATATATAGCATATCAGCTCAAATCCACACAGCATTACAGCACATCTGTGTTCGCATGCAGAATAAATTAGGAATTAAGACATTAGAAGATGAAAACAATGCCTTGATCTCATCTCCAAAACACACCTAACAGGTTTATTTTATAATGTTACCAGAATATTTATGAAGTTTATGTAATAAGATACACGATAAGGCTAGAGGAGCGTGTCACTGCACTTTGAGGTTTTTTGTCCACACATTACAAACTGTGTAACAGTAACACACAAACGCTGACTGCATCATTAATTGCTTGTGATAGTAATCAAAATTGGCTCACTTGCACTCATCAAACATAGGTAAACAAAAAAACGAGTCTTTATAACAGCAAATTTCTTACCTACTACTGGTATTCAGCATTATCTATTTCGTCAATATAAGTACCAAATTGTCTTCATTTTATCAACGACGCAGCATATCGTACTTCACACATCGTTCAAATCCCATGACTCGTGCTTTTGTTGTAAAAGTGCACTTTGCAAATTCCAATTCGAAGCACGACCAGTTCTCTTCTCAGTATTATTGAAGTAGATTGTAATCCGAAGAAGTTTAAAAATCCAATTAAGTCAATTAGAATGCAGACGTCGCATCGTCTGGGTTTTCGGCTATTGCCAACTGTGTAGTGCATGTCTGCGCCGGTTATACTTTATTCGCCATGTAAACTTATGGTTGTTTGACCAAAATGAAACTTTTTTGGAATAGGTAGCGTTAGCTTATGAACACGGCAGCTTATCAATAGGATTCATTATCAACTGATATTTGTAATATAGCTAAGCTTTCATTTCCAATTCCCACGCGATACGTCGTTCAAGGGACAAAGTCGGATGATCAATTTGGCAATGGGATTACTCGTAGTTATTTTCGAGAATAAAACGTTGAATGTAGAAATTGATAATTTTACATGATTTTGTTACAGTGTTCACCATGCTAAACAAAGCTCTGAGACTTTGGACACTTGAATAGAAGCCGTGCGTGCTTATAAATATTTTAATCGCGCATTTATTCTGGTTATTTTTCCCTCTTTATGCCTTTTTGTCGCGGTTTCAATGAAAAATACGCGTTTCATGAATTTTACATGAATTTTACACCGCGCATCGAGTTTGTATCCAAACAATCTGTACATAAATTTTGCGCCTTTTGAAAGACGAATGCACTTTAAGACTTCTTCATGGCGCAACAATTTTTCTGCGAGTATTAGCGTATTTTAAACAAAAAGCGAAGATGAGTGGACAGACTGCAGGGATCATTTTCCCAAAAGACTTTCTAGGCTAAAATAAATGTAGTTTGCAAAAATCCATAAGTTGGCTCAAGTAAAGCTTAAAGGACGTATCTTCGACGGGCACACTCGAGCATATATGACGAGACTTTTTAATCTTGTTGTGTAAATTGAAATACCAAATTTCAAATTAATCTCAATTCTTTTGTAAAACAGCCTTAAAGCTTTATTTTATGTATCGCACATCAGAATGGCTTGATGGCTTGATGTACGAATGTAGATCGACGACTAGCATGATTTTTGTGATGTCGGAAAGACATTCGTGATGACACCCCGCTCAAGACCCATCTTTACTTAAGTGGCGATTACTGGTTACCAAATCAATTTCACTCTCGCACCTTCTTCATCTTTTAACACAATCAACAATGTTGTCGTGGGAGTTGGGACACCTGATATTCCTCATAGCATTAGCCTAAGCATTTCATCCTATTGTTCCAAAGAAACTCCCAATTAAGGGCATGCAAGATCTCTCATCAACTAACTGTCACACTTTTTGAGGCTCAGATGACCTGACACCAGATGAAATTGAAGCTTCAATCCCATTAGCTGAACACAGTCAAGCGTCAGGCATCGCTGAGTTCCTGGTTGAGGTTCCTGTAAGATTACAATCACCCAACAAACCCTAATAAATGTTGTTCGAAATAGGAAATAAATATTTATATGCAATTGAATTAGTGAATGGGATTTGGTGCTTATATGCTAAAAGCAACTAAAAGCCATTCTTTGTTGTATGTACAATTATATTTAATATTTGAATACAACTTCCGGCCTGGTATAGAGCCGGCTGGGTACAATAATATGTGTACAATGATGAGCGTACACATCCCATTGATTTGAGAACCTGCGTTATGCGAAAACTGGTATTCTTTCGAGCACATTGGTATCTACTATCTATAACTATACCGAAGCTTACACGTTGGGTACACAGATGAGTGTAATTATAACTATGCTGTACATAGTTATAATTTCAAAGTTACTAAGGAAGAATTTTGCGTGAATGAATGTGGAAGTTGGGGAATTCATTAAGGATTTGGGAGTCTCATCTCCTGTTCCGTAAAGAAGACGAATGAAAAATGAAAAGCTCAATAGACACGATTTCCGATTCACGACCACTCAATAATTCATGCTTGAATTCCAGTTTCCCATCAGCCTCAAAATTATAGCCCAGGCTACAATATTAAAATACAACCATTGATTTTATTACGTTTAGTTATAGTGGAGTATAGATAATGCATAACATAAATAACATTAATGAACCAAAGTGTACAGAAGTGGTCGTAACAGATATTCATTTGACGTACTCTTTTTATTGATACCATATTTTTACTAATTGTAAGATTTCTTTAATCGGCTAGAAATGAACAATTATTAAAATAATTTATTATAACTTTAATGATGTACTCAAAAATACTGTATTAATATTGTGCAATAGTTATATTAAATAAGGCAGTATATTTGGTGGTTATGTGTGCAACAATAGAAAATGGTCATTATCCAAAAGAATGGCTTGCGATACCTATTTATACCTATTCCTATTTATGTAAGGATGAATAAGTCTGTTTGAACAAAATTTTGCCGTCCGAAATATTTGCTTGAACCAATTCTTGTCAAGATTGACAGATGCTCTGCTAATCAATCCCGCTTGATTAGCTTTTCTATGACTATTTTAATTTCTTTTGTGTCTGTTTTTTCTTAGAATCGGCGTAACAACAATAATTGATTCATTTTACAGTATAAATGAATATTAGCAAACGAATTTAAAAATTCAAAGCGTCAGCGTCACCTTTGGATAATTGTATAATATTGAATCTTTGAAACAGAAACGGGTGTCAGCAACGCGAAGGTGTATGTATCTACATATGGTTTTAGGATAAACCCCAAGCAAGATTTCTGATCATTTTTTTTCGAATTGGTGAAATATAATTAATTCTCGAGTTCGATTAACTATTATGTCTTCAAACCCCAATGACAACAACGAGGCGGATGCTCCGACAGAAAAGAAACGATGGGAGGAACTACTGAAAATCAAATCCATGGCGATCAATATAGAGCAAAAAAGGAAACTCAAGGCGCAGCTTGTGGTGGGATAAAATGCATTATTTCGTAATTACAATTATACTTAGCAAAACGTCTAACGAACGATACTAGTTATAAATGCATTTTTGCAGAATATACCCATGATAAAACTCACTGGCTGGAAAAGATTTCGTTGGCATCAGCAAAGGTTTCTATATGAAATAAAAATTTTATAACTTGTGTAGACGACGCTTCGGATATTATTAATTACCTATGTGATTATTAATTATAACAGGTTTGTAGCAGCAGTTCGGAAGCTCTATTCTCAAAAAATACGTGGTATTGTATTCTTTAAAGCATCACTTCGGCAAATTGAAGTCCGGTGTGGAACGTGTACGTTTATCGAATTACGAACTTCACAATCGATTTTGAAACAAATGCATGTAATTAACAAATTTTGGTGCTACAGCGGTTGTGAACGTGTTTAACTTCATAAAATGGACCATGTTTTTAAATTTCTGGATATTTTTTCTGACTGGGCTCTCCCTGGTGCTGCCAGTACTCATTGGGTCTGACGAAGACCCGCACCTTAAGGGTGCCAAAAGTGAAACTTGTCCAGTCAATTTTATTGCAAGTGAGTGTGAAATTATTTATTTTAAATTCAAAAATAACTGTATTTTTTGCAATCAATCAATTCTTATTTACCAAAATAATGTAGCTGATCCAGATACAAGTAAAGTGAAATGGAATCCACACAAGGATTCGAAATCGAGACAGCTTTCAGACTGCTGTACAAAGGATTATGAATCCAAAGCTTCAAAGATCAAGGTAAGTATTGATAGACACGGGTCTTGGGTAATTGTCGTAATTAACCGTACAACTTAATGCACCAGATGAAATTAAAAATTTTATTTCGAATGTATTTTTAGGGTATTTACCATTCGCCGGTTGTGTATGGCTTCTATCATATACACAGAGGGCAAGTTAAAGCTTCAGTGATCAAATATGATTATGCCCAAGCTTATGCCCTGGTGCCAGTTATTATATTCCTACTCTGTCTACTGATTATGGTTCTTCAGATTGCGACTGGAATTAAGGTAAAAATTGAAGCAAACAAAAGCAAATAGTATTAAGTGCTTCAAAAACCGCCAATGTCTCTTTTTTACAGGAAGTGATTTTAGCAAAAGAAGGTGAATTTTACAAATATTCCAATCTAATTCTCTCTGGCTGGGATCACTACACGAAGGATACGGAAGGGGCAAAGTTCAAGAAAAAGATATTAAAACATGAAATGAAACTTGCTTTAAAAACTGAGAAATTGAAAGTAAAATGAAATACGAAAATATTCAATTTGCCGACATATATCATAATCGTCGTTTCGATCGTATAATAATTACTTCGTATTTCAGGTTGAAACAACACTAAGAACTCGGAAGCAGAAATGGGGAATTTTTGGATATCGTGTCTTAGCCAATGTAATTGTGATTGCAATTCAAACCATTATTGCTGTCATCATTTTCTTCGTATCGGAATTTAGTATAAACGAAACTGTGAGATGTGCGAGTTGCAATCATGGAGCGGTTGGATATGGAGAAGGCACTATTTTGGATGATCTTCGTCGGATTGGAATCCAAATCCTACCTTCCAGTTGCATCTCAACTATCAACATGATTTTCCCAATTTTGCTCCGGCACGTAAGCTAATTTTTGCAGATAATCGTAATCATAACAGTTTTCATAACACATTAATTCCTTTTTGAATTTACTTGGTCACAGATTGGAAAACTGGAAAAATATACACCCAATATCCAGGTCACGTGGACTCTTTTCCGAACTTTGTTTGTTCGCTTATTATCCCTAACTTTTGCAGCTTACAAGTATTATACTGCGACCTATTGTGATAAATTGGCCGATACATGCTCTTTTTGTGAAGACGACGAAGTTAAGAAGAAGTCTCCATGTTGGGAATCCGTAATTGCGGTGCAACTTTATGTGTAGGAATACAATATTGGGTTTGAACATTTTAGTAATGTTTTATTCGGCATTTAATTAAAACTTCATTAATTATTTTATTGTTAGGTTGATCATGATGGACTTTGCCATTAAACTCATCATGGTGTTCGTTGTTGGATTCGGAAGACGGTTTATGGCAAATCATTTTGAGCATAAAATTTTCAAACGAATGGGTCGCATGAAGTTCAATGTGGTCCGACACAGTTTGGATATTGTCTACGTACAGAGCTTGGCTTGGTTCTTCTATTTTTCACCCTTAATGCCGCTCACTGTTGCAATTTATTGTATCCTTGTGTTCTACGTGAAGAAATTCCAAGTTTTAATCAACTGCAAGGCTGTACCAGATACTTACAGGTAAATAATACATTATTTTGATTAAACAAGATGTCAGCTTTTATATACCATGATGGCATGACATGGAATGTTCGTATTATATGTATATGTAAATTGCCCTAAAATTTCAGAACGGCAAGAACAACCACCATTTTTGTTGTAGCAAAATTAATTTCGCTCACTGCAGCAGCAATAGTAGTTGGCGTGGTATTGAATTACCTTCAACCGTCACGTGGTTGTGGGGCATTCCGTGAATACAGGTAAGTACAACCACACGAATATTGGCAGAGGTATGGCCATATACACGAGATATTGCTAACTTCTGTCATCTGTACCCATGTTTTTTCCGAGGCTAAATAACGTTTCATGGCAAGATACAAATGTGAGATATTTAGTATGTACTCGCATTTGCCGAAGATACAAAATACTGTGTCTAATTGTCAGATACTGTATTTCAGTAACATATGCTAACAGAGGTACTCAAGTTACCTTATACAATTTTTTGACAAGTTACGAAACAAATTTCATATGTAAATTGCTTTAGTTTTTGTCATATTTTTCAGCGTACCATGGGAAGCAGTTCAGAAGATTTACAGACCTGAAAATAAGTTCGCATACGGACTGATTAGAGTCCTGAGTTCTCCAGGCATAACGACCCCGACGGCCATCGTTCTCTGCTTACTGACCTATTACTACTATTCTATTGCTCAGGCGAATAAGACTATGGTGGATAATCTTCGTCATCTTTTAATTCTGGAAGGTCATGACAAACAGTACCTCTTCGCTCGTCTCAATACTCTGCGATCCCAAAGTATTGCTGAGAGCTCGTCAAGTGCGCCGTCCAGTGCTCGTCCCAGTGTCCTCCCGTCCCTTGCTCGTTCAAGTATCTTAGTACCGCATTCAAGTGGTGTAGGAAAGTCTGGTAAATCTGCTGACCCTGACGACGACAAAGGCATTGAAAGAAGGTCCAAGTGATTTTCGCTTACTCTGAAGCGGATATCGATACTAACCTAAATTCGCAATTTGGGAGTGTTACTGAAAAAGTACAAAACCAGAGTATAAGCACGTAATTTTTAGTATTTGATTTGTTAATAAAATATGATAACATGCAAAGCATGGTTGTAGAAACACGGCAGTCTATTTATATTTATTCTCATTGAATGAATCATTGCGTTTTAATTTGTCCATGTAGAATTTATGGACATCTGTAGTTTCCCTTGTATCAATGCCGGTTACATTTAATGGGCAAAGAATTGAAATGCTTAGAAATGAATAAGTACCAGATAATTAAATTTTGATACAATTTACATCGTTTTGCATTAGCTATTTGAATTTCATAAAAAAATGTTGTAGTATGTCGACAGTCGACAAATGTCTACAATGGTGATTTTAAATAAATAGTGATTTATTGGATGCGTTTTTCATTGACAGTCAGCAGCAGACTGAAGGTCATTTTCAGAAAGTGTGTTCTTAACACAGCATTTTTGAAACGCCTCTTTCTTCGAGGAATCTTCAAGTTCACACCTGAGTTTGTTTTCAATTTCAATTGGTTTGCCAAGAGAGCCAGAGTATGGAACGCAGCAACTTTTTGTTCTTTGAGTCCGCGGCTCATGACAGGAACACTTTTCCTTGCCGGAATCATTGTCAGAATAAGAAGCAACGATGGTGATGGTGAATGCAATGAAAATCAATATCCGTGTGGAGCGCATGGTGAAATCTGTACTTGTTTGACCCTCGTTAACCTATATTTTGTTTAAACAAGTTTACAATGCTAGATTTTCATCAGATATTCTAGAATAACATATAGTTTAGGCTAAAGTGTTAAGAATTTCCAAGATCTTGGTTAAAAAATCAGGCCAGCGCCCCAACCTTTAAGGTCGGCGCGACGTCGTCAATTAGTTAACCAAAATATGCAGTGAATTAACAAATTCTCGACCGTATCGCACGGGTTTAAAGAGGTCTTACCTGTCGGGTCAGTGTAAAAGTTTAATAAAAGTGTAATGAACTTGGTAGATTGAAATTGCAAGCCGAAACACAACTTTCTTGCTTGTAAGCTCCTCTGTTTCAATAGTTTAGATAGATACAACGTATAGATTGCAACTCTTTCACAATTGACTGGGATTATTTCCAATTTGTCGTGGTAGGATTTACGGACGTGATAAATATTTGATTAGGGTACTGCAATAAATGAACTGTGGTTTGTATTTGTATCGGTGCGGTGACACTTAATCTGAAAATAGCTGAACTACTAGTTGGAATTAGCATTGGATTATACACAATTAAATTCCAAGTAAATTCCATTCCATTGCCGCCAAAGGTGCTTTCCTTCAACACTTAACGCCGCAAAATTAATTGATCATTAGGTGGGGCCCTCGGCCGTTCGTGGGCGATACTACCTTACAGCGTACGTACGTTCGACGACAGGGTGAAGGCCCGGATCAGCGCGTGGAGCGTGATCAATAAAGGGTAAATGCAACAGTATACTGTATTCTACATATATTTTAGTACACCAAGCACCTTTGGGTTTTTTCGATGACTATGTCCAGCCCCAACAATAGATTACAGTATCTATGTACATTGATCCACTTGGTCAGGCTATCATCAAAATCGGTGTTACCTACACTTGTGTTACACCCTTAACGTAACAAGATTTTCAAAGTAATTTGAGTAAACCATCCCAAAATTAAATCTGAAAATCAAAATGTGGCCAGTTATGAAATTAGAATGTAAAAAATGTACGCAGTTATGAAATCTGTGTAAAGTGCTTCTCGACGCAATTCTCGACTCAACTGACATTAATTATGCATGAAATTAATCTCATGATATCGGATTTAAAACCACGTCTACAAAGTTACGTACAAATGCAAGGTAATAAATAAGATCTTACAAATATGTACATATGTTCTACATATATTGTGCGAAAAACTATTTTGGCTATTGTTGCAAGTCCCTTTCAAAATTATCCGTACAAATAAGAGTTCAATGTGGCTTGTGGCTTGGTTGTTGATGGAGAGTGGGCGAAATACATAGCGTCCCCTGTTGCCAGAAAAACGCTTCACCCCGGCTGCTTCAAATTTTAAATACACGGCAATTGTTGTAAATTGCAGATTCTATGTCGTCATTCAATATTTGCAATTGTTGGCGAATTTAGATCTATTCTTTCCACCTCAGCAAGAACAATTAGTGTGACTGATAAGTGCAATTTGACCTGTGAGCATGACGGAGTTGGCGGAGAGCGTGTTGGAGTACTTGGAGGGTGTTGGCGGTCTCGTGGATTCCGTCCAGCTGTCCAAGGAACTCGAAGAAGAGCACCAAAAGGTCGTGGGTGCTATCAAAAGTCTCCAAAGTATTGGCGGACTTATCGACGTTGAGCAGAAAACAACCGCCAAATGGGAACTTACGGCAGAAGGTAAACGTTGAACTTTGACATTTGGCTCTGTGTCTTATGGATTTTGACGCATTGCACCATTGACGTTGAGATTGACGTACAACGTAGAATTACAAATTATGCTTGGGAGCATTCCTATTTAGTGCAAGCACAACAGGGCGGATTACGGCACTGTGCTAATTAACCCTATGCTTGCTGCAAATGAAATATTTACATAACATTTATTGTTTGACGAAATAGGCCAAGAAATTGTGGAGAAGGGAAGCCATGAAGCCCTGGTTTTTGCAGCTGTACCTCCGGGGGATGAAGGAATTTCGCAGCCTGATTTAATGAAGGCAACTGGGTCGAATGGAAAAATTGGAATGAGTAAAGCTATTCAGGCCGGTTGGATTAAAACCAAGAAGGTTGATGGAGTCACAAAAATTGTCCGATGTGTTGACTCAATTGTTGATACTGTACGTTAAAAAGAATAATTACAATTATAATTGTCAAATAATGTTACGGCCATGTGTCACAATTTAATCGTTTTCTTTGTTTCTAGGTACAAAAGAACTTGAAAGCTTTGTCGAAAGATGTCACAGTCAATGTTGACGCTAACACTGTCAACGATTACAAGAAACGGAAGCTGATGCACCAATTAACTCAAACATCTTTCAAGATTAGTAAGGGCTCTCATTTCACAACAACAATTGAGAAGCCTGAAACGGATTTGACTGCTGAGATGCTGACTTCTGGGGATTGGAAAACTAGGAAATTCAAAGCCTACAACTTCAATTCTCTCGGAGTTCCGGTGACTTGTGGTCATTTGCATCCGTTGTTGAAGGTGTGCAGATAGATTTTCATTTCCAAGGTTCAGCATGTTAGACACATTCAGGGCGCTTTATTTATAGATTCTAATATTTGAATTGATAACAGGTTAGGTCGGAGTTCAGGCAAATCTTTTTGGAAATGGGATTCTCTGAAATGCCGACAAATAATTTCATTGAGAGTTCCTTCTGGAACTTCGACGCTCTTTTCCAACCTCAGCAGCACCCTGCACGTGATGCCCATGACACATTCTTTCTGACTCGACCACAGAACTGCACTAGCATTCCTCAAGATTATATGGAGAGAGTGAAGAAAGTACACTCGGTTGGAGACTACGGATCACAAGGCTATGGGTACGATTGGAAAATTGAGGATGCGAGGAAGAACGTACTGAGAACTCACACTACCGCAAATAGTGCCCGGATGCTGTACAAAGTTGGTAAGTATGTACTTTAATTTAAGCCGCTGTTCGTTGAAAGCTTTTACCCGATGACGATGACTGATTTGAAGAAATGCTTATGCTGATTTCCTATTTCCTCCTTTTAGGTCAACAGAAACCATTTCAACCGGTTAAACTTTTCTCAATTGATCGAGTTTTTCGCAACGAAACTTTGGACGCAACTCACTTGGCTGAATTTCATCAAGTGGAGGGCGTTGTAGCGGACAGGAATATAAACCTGGGTCATTTATTGGGAACAATTAAGCAGTTCTTCCTTAGACTAGGAATTGATCAAGTTCGTTTCAAACCTGCTTACAATCCTTACACCGAGCCTTCAATGGAAGTCTTTGCCTATCATCGTGGTTTAAAGAAATGGGTGGAGGTATGTCTAGAAATCTTATACTTAAGGAAGTCTACAGATTTTCATTTTTCGTATAATTTGAATTTCGTTTTGTGATATATTTCAGGTTGGAAACTCTGGAATGTTTCGTCCAGAGATGTTGTTACCAATGGGTTTACCACCGGATGTCCGAGTTATTGCTTGGGGCCTTTCACTGGAGAGACCGACTATGATTCGTTATGGAATTGATAACATTCGAGATTTGGTCGGACCAAGAGTAGACCTTCAAATGGTTTACAATAATGCACTCTGCCGTTTAGACAAGCATTTAGTAAATTAAATTAAATTAAACCAACCGAGGCTTTGTATTACCCCAGTGTACCTTAATCTTTGTTGTGAAGAATTGGTTGATCTTTATTAATTAATTATTCTTCCGGGTTCCAAGTCATATCTGTCTGTTTGTATTATTCAGCTGCCTTTGCTAATTGCACGGAAATAAATGAGTTTAAATTGAATTGATATTTACCGGTAACAGTAGCGTTTCACCTAATTGCTAGTTGTTGGTTGATGAATATTTTATACTGGTGTACTGCCCTTGTCAGTGCTGTTGCTGCGTAGGGTGACCAAGTCCGGCTTAGGCGGCAGTTGAGGACGAGGACGTGGAACAGGCGTGCTTGGTGTTGTTGGCTCCGTTGGAGACGACATCGGAGATGGTGGAGTAGAATTTGTCGGAGTTGGGGGTTGACCTGTAGTGAGTAAATAGTATTGTGCCCATTTCTATACTAATTGTTACCAAAACTTCATAACAGAATTAAGTGTATAATTTACTTGTTCTTGGTGATTCGGGAGCTTGGACACTTTTCAATACTGATTTAGTTTCTTTGAAATACGGCTTCGGAAGCAATAACGGTGTTATATTGGGTCGCGGTTTCGAAGGTTCGTTAAAATCTGCCATGGTCTAAGATTCGATTATAGTTTTTTTAATACTTTGTGAGCCAATTTTAATACGAGCAATTTCAATCACCAGCCTAGTTCGCCCGATGAACTAATAAAATGTAGATAAGTAATTTACAATGCTCGCATGGTGTCTTTTCACGCAATTACGATATCACTGTAACTTACTAACTATGCATATAGCCAGAACACAACTTCCTTCATGGTTTTGTCGTGGAAGTATTTCGTACCCACTTGAACGACTACTGATTACTGGAGAAATCATAATGCTATATTTATCTCTGTTTACTCAACAATTCACTGATGCGTGTATACCTATACATACAGTCGGCCCATTTAGAATAAAACCTCTTATCTAAATACCACCCAAGTCGTCCATGCCCTTCACACAGGCAAAGTGGTGGGATTGGAGATAACAGGTTTTATTCCAAATGGGCCGACTGTACATACTTCTGCATGAATGTAAAATGTAATACATGGGCATGGCAGAGCACAGGAGGGCAGGGGGATAGGGATCCAATTTGCCGGCCGAGCCGAGTCCAAAGTTTCGAGAGTTGCACAGACAGACCCTAGCACCATATACTCACAGTAGTAGTACTAAAATTCATCAGCCCAGTATGCAGTAGTAGTGAAGTTATTCAACACTTTACTTTCAACTTTACTGACAGTCTTTCTTATCTCGATCTATTGGATGAGCTCAGTCAGAGATAATAGCTCGGAAGCTTGGAACTAATAAACCTTTTAATCCATGGCCTGAGCTCGCATTTTGCATTTATTATCTGTGAATAACCTAATAACTACAGTTGACAGTCTACAGTACAGTCAACAGTTATTTTTACGTACGGACATCTCACTCCACTCACTGCTGACTGCCGAGACCGACAACCGACGCCTGGTTACCGCATACCTCCGCACCGGTTAGATATGAGATCACCTAGTTCTAGTCCTCATCCGGTGTCCAGTTTCCAGAACTGACAACTAATGCATGGCACACACGTCACGTAGGCAAATATTTGATCTTGGGTAAGCCAACAATAACCATTAGTAGTAATATAATCACTGTTGACTGATAATGTCTGCATCCGTGTTTCCCATTGTCAAATAAGTTTTATTCATCATTTCGCACGCACAAGAATGGTCACTGGTTTATGTACAGTAATTAGAAGTATTTTAAATGCTTCAAGTGGAGTGTTTTGACATTTATGTTATCTCAATCTCAAACTTCAGAACCGTCACAATTGAAATTGACCAATACGCACTTAGTACAATAATTATTAGAGACATGACCATGTGGCTTGTGATTAATTAATCAATGTTCTGAATATAGAATATTTTTAATTTTTCTATTATTTCATACACCTACAACCTACTTCATTCTCAGAACTATAGAAAATAAACTATGTTTGTACTTACTTCCATTAGATTCAAGTTCTGCTCCTGCATTAACCAGAAGTACACGTGGAACTGGAGTACTGGAGTCACGCCTGCATTTATTCTCGTATAACTGATCTTCAACCTTTTAAACGGGATAAGCAGTTTGGACGTGTTGCTCAGCAGCTTAATAGCAAATTAGTTACTGGTAAGTTTCAATATCTATTGATTTGTGTAGAATACCTAACGAAATATCCGTTACCTGATGATTACATAGATCTCAAAATTTTGGATCTGATCTGACAAATTGTTTTGTTTTTGTTATTTTGAATTTTTAGATTCAGGCGAAAGGCAAGGTTTCAATTGAGTCCGGTGTAAGTTCTAGTACTTAACTTATAACGTTTCTAGTCCAAGTCTGCGTTGTAAAGAGAGCAGCGGAAAAGAACCAGCAACTTAAGTACCTACCTTTGTGGATCTTGATTATTGTTGTGAATCTCGAAATTTGTGATTTGAAATGGGTCAACGAGTATCTCGAACGGATTTTGAATGGACAGCAACCGAAGAGCCCCATGCTCAACGACGAACAGAAATACTGAGTGAGTAATTCATCAATTAAGTTGATTGAGATCAAAGTATTAACATAAGTACTAATCGTTTTTGTCTGTTTCCGGTTTCAGAGAAGTATCCACAGATCAAAGAGTTATTCGGGTTTGATACACGATTCAAATGGGTTGTGACCGCTTTGGTTCTGACCCAATTCGTGATGATTTACTTGGTTCAGGACATGAGTTGGAAATTGATGCTTCTGATTGGATACTGCTTCGGTGGCGTCATAAATCATGCCCTTATGCTCGGTTAGCGCTAATTACTAATTATATTGAAGTAACTAACGTGGCCCAGTTTTAACCAACGTTATTTTTCGAACTATAGCTATACACGAGCTTGCACACAACTTGGGATTTGGGCATTCTCGACCAATGGCAAACAGAATGTTGGGATTCTTTGCGAATCTCCCGATTGGAATACCTTTCTCTGTGTCTTTTAAAAAGTATCACCTCGAACACCATCGCGTAAGTGTACTTTCTGTTTTCTGTTACCATAAATATTCAATTGGACAGTTTATACATATTTACCGTCTATTTTACCTCCGCAGTACCAAGGAGACGAAGTTTTTGACACGGACATACCAACCTACTTGGAAGCCAAGCTCTTTTACAACACCTTCACGAAATTCATTTGGGTGGTTCTCCAGCCACTCTTCTACGCCCTGAGACCGGTGATCACCTACCCAAAGTCTCCAAATAAGCTCGAAATTATCAATGTGATTCTTCAACTCAGCTTCGATGGCTTTGTTCTGTATACTTGTGGACCCAAATCCTTGGTTTACATGGTTGGAGGATCTCTGATGGCCATGGGGGCTCATCCAGTGGCTGGGCACTTCATCTCCGAGCACTACATGTTCCGGAAGGGATATGAAACTTATTCCTACTATGGAATCTTGAACTGTGTCACTTTCAACGTGGGATATCACAACGAACACCATGATTTCCCTGCAGTGCCCGGGTGTAATTTACCAAAGGTGAGTGTGTCAACGGATCTGTAGAATTTTGTAGGGACTGATAGCAGAGAATCCAGAAACCTATCCTTCCACCCGCACATAATGCTAATAGCATGGACCGTGAGTTCGAAACCCATCCTTCCATGTTACACGTAATGCTAATAGCATGGACCGTGAGTTCGAGACCTATCCTTCCACTCACACTTAATGCTAATAGCATGGACCGTGAGTTCGAAGCCTATCCCTCCACTCACACTTACACTTAAGGCTAATAGCATGGGCCGTGAGTTTGAAACCTATCCTTATACTCACGCATAATGATAACAGTATGAACTGTGAGCTCGAAACTCCTCCTTCCACTCACACAAAATGCTAATAGCATGGACCGTGAGTTCAAAACCTATCCTTCCACTAACACGTAATGCTAATAGCATGGACCGTGAGTTCGAAAGCCATCCTTCCACTCACACGTAATGCTAATAGCATGGACCGTGAGTGAAAGGATAGGTTTCGAGATTCTAAGCCATCCATTTCCACAATACTGATGTTTTATGTTTTATTTACTTGAACTGACTGGACAATTTTATTTTATTTACAGGTTCGTGAAATTGCGCGAGAGTACTACGATGCTCTGCCTCATCATGATTCGTGGTCCAAAGTAATTTATGACTTCGTCACTGACCCTGACATTGGACCTTATGCCAGAATTAAGAGACGGCATCGGAATGCCCTCATTGAAGAGCGAGCTCAACAGAAACTTGGAAATGGAGATTGTGTTACGACCAAGCCTAAACAAACCGACACGAACGGCAATGGTGTGAAAGGAGATTAATTAATGTAGTTCAATTCAGGCTATCATACAAATACTATGCAATAATGCTGCAACCTTATTTCACTATTGTAGTGTAGACTATGTCCGCTCACCAATAATGTTATTTTATTTGTCCGTACTTATAGAATAATTGGATGGAACTACTTTTCTGTTAATTAATCTTCTCAGAACACCAACTATTCTTCTGTACCGAAGCGTGTTCATACGGAGCATTTACCAAAATCTGGCGTCATGAATTGCACATGTCTGCATTCTTGCCAACGCATTTAACAAATAATTTTTTGCTTTAATTCCAATAAAAAGGACTGTCAAATCTAATCTAAATGATCTCACCAGTTAATTTGAAGCAATTACGCGTGTCCACGCATACGATTTCTGCCAGGACGTTTCTTCGTGATAATTCAATTAGAAGTCATATGTCGTTAATTTAATTAATTCTGAGGTTTATTTGTGGTGTGTCACGTTGTCAGTTCAAGTCCAGGGTTAATCAATCTTATTACAGTAGGCCCAATTTAAATTCTTTTGTTAACATTTGTTTGTGGACAGGGTGACCGACGCATGGCTCGTTCCAAGGTTATAAATACGCTTAGCTTATCTATCCAACCCCTTTCAGTTCAATTTAACTTGCCTTGCTGTTCGGAATTGTTTCTTATTCGAGAATGACCAAATTACTTTCGTGTATATCTATTGTACTTCTCTGCACTTTACACCTCACCCAATCACGCTCATATCAAACAGAGTTCATGGCAGCCAAGTATCGTTTTGAAGAAAAAGAAACCCTGGCCTACGGTGACTCCTGCTCTTGGGCTGACGAAACGAAGAGAATCACTTTTCTGAACAAATTGAACAACGACTTGGTCAGCATTACGACTGCCTCGGGATTCGGATCGTTGGCCCAGGACTACGATGCCCTCGCTGCCAGCGCATCCGGTCAACTTTGTAACAGTCGACTCAGTTTACAGTGTGAGGAAACTGGGAAGTGTGGGTGTGAGAATACGAAGAGGTACTTAGGAATTGAGGCCACAGCAATTCGAGAAAACGACGAATGTCGCCTCAGCCAAGGCTCTGCCTGTGCTCCTACTTCAGCTGATGGAAAGTCCATTCCCTGCGTTTCTGGAACTACTTGTCAAGTGAGAACAAGGAGAATCCCATGTCATTCCAACAATGTGATTCGAGAATTGATGCAAACAGGACGGATAAGTACATTTGATGAGATTTCAATGTTCCGGGTCGTTTACAAGGAACTCGCTGACGGGTTCTGTCGATGTTTGTAATTTGTAATGCAAGAGGAATGTATAGAAATTAAAATGTTATTATAGACCTATTGTAGAGACGGAAGGCTCAGAATCTCGAAACTTATCCTTCCGCTAACACGTAATGCTAATAGCATGGACTGTGAGTTCGAATCCTATCCTTCCCCTCACACGTAATGTTAATAGCATGGACCCTGAGTGAAAGGATAGGTTTCCAGATTCTAAGCCATCCGGGTCCATATAATAGGCATGTGCTCAGTAATCTAACCGAATGTCAACTCCGTTTCCGGTTTGATTCAGCGTCAGTACCAAGTTGACCTTTGACCTGCTAATTTTCAATTAACTCTATTAAACCACTGGGTTCCTACGTGTACACCACTGGTGGTGTAGCATAGATTACAAGCCCCAGTGCCATAACATTGTTAATCAATAACATCACTGATTGCATTTTTGTACCTTTACCAGTTTTACTAGGTATTTATTAGTTTAGTGAATTCGTCGATTTGAGCTGGACTAACAGACTTTCGCAGCGTTGGTCCACTAATCAATAACTTTCCGACGCCGTATCATTCAATAAAATCTGTGCTGAGCTTTGTGCTAGGATTAAGCCCGCTTCGTTTACACCAAAATAAATGCTGAGTGCAGAAAACAAGTTTTAATGACACACGGAAACGTATATTGAATTGACGATGGGACAGCAGTAAAGTAGTTAACAGTTTTGGAATATAATGGGCCAACGTCCAAGAGTGTCTGGTTTTATTGAGTTGAGTGATGAGTCCACTTATTTGTTAGGTAAGTAAGTACCTACTTTTACTTGAAAAGAACTCAGCTCAGGCTTTTCTATTGTCTAAATCTAATCAAAACTTTTCTGCCACGCTCATCATCATCATGTGCTCACAGGAAGCAATTTCCTATCCTGGAAGGAAACATTATAACGTTTAACTACTTAGTTTCATTAGTGTGCTTCAAAATGTTCTCATGGCTCAACGTTTTTGCTGCCATGTGTGAAGGCATGCATTCATAAGGAAAATCAGCGACACGGCATAAACCCTTCTGGCCTAAATTCTCGAACGACGAAGTATTGTATTGAGAAATGCTTTGTCCACCGCAACTCCGACGCTGGCCTTGGACTGGATTCAATTGCTTTTAAGCTTGTCACTATGAGAGAATGTTGTAAAATGTCTTTAAAGTAGGTAATTACTTTTCATTCTTTTCTGAAAATTACATTTTGGGTTGGGCGAGTACAGCTGAGTCTGATTTCCAGTTCATGGCTTATAGTTTGTAGTTTGCTCTCGTCTGGGATAATAGATGATTATTGGAGAGCTCATTGTGATGGATCGATGGACCATAAATCACATTGGTTGTTGTTGCTGCTGTATCGCCTCAGTCTGATATCCTTTCTTGCAACCGGGATTGAGGAAGAAATAATGGAATCGTCTCGTCGTTCGTCGTGGACAAGTCCCAAGTAGGAAATGAACTACAACACCCGCTTTTCAAGAGCATCATTTCCTCATTCTGCTTTCTCCTTGCTTTCTTCAAAAAAAAGAAGAAAATCCCAGCATCCTAACGACTCCGCACAGACCAGATGCAGGATGCAGCCACGGATTTCTTCTCATACACAACAACAGCATTTTCTTTAGCTCAAAAATAAATCTGGGACAATTCTTAGACGGATAAAAAATACAGACACAGAGCACCGTAGTATGTCTATTTTAAATTAATATTTATTTCCATACAACATCGAACATTATAGTACCCGTAGAATGCATAGAATCTATTTCTGTAGTATCGAGGTACGCAGGGAACTAGAAAAAACGGGGTTTTTATCGGTAACTAATTAAGTTTTCAGCCGTAGTAGAAGTGAA
>JAQFYT010000110.1:0-36682 GCA_034694925.1 Ceratophysella denticulata
ACAACTTAGATCTGGTCGCGTCTGGCATTTTCGGCACACACAGGGAACTGAACAAGCTCTTTGCGAGACTTCCATACTCTGTTAAAAAAAAAGGTTAAGGTTTTTATTAACGTGTCAACGCCCATTTCAGTGCGTGATGCATTTGATGCATGATGCATTGCATGGCATACTGTGTGTCAATATTACAAATACAGTTAAATACAAAGCATAGATTTATTGGTCACCCGAAAATACATACTTTATACTCGAAGGTTAACCAATATTTACTGCGTTTTGGTAACATCAAATGCCATGTAAGAAGCTATGTCGAATCATGTTAGATTTATATTTTCCCCAGATCTACAAGAGCCTCATGTCTCCTGGTAAATATCTGTACTATCCGTCTTTCTGTCGCCAATTTTCCCTTTGCCTTGGCCTTGCACCCCGTTGTGCGATGAAAAAGTTCTGAAACAACATTTTTCAAAAAATCTGCAGCGCATTCAAAAAATTCGAAACATATTTAAATGCACGGTTGCGTTGTCTTGACAGTACAGCTTTGACCTCCCACACTATCCCAGGAAAGTTCAGTACCAGTTACCAGTATCACACCATTTCTACACATTTCTACATACCTACACAACCAACTGAAGAAGGCAACCCAAACAGAAGCTTCCAGATCCAGACTAACAAAGAAACAGCCCAGTCCTTCTATCGATTTCTAAATTAAGTCCTTGTAGTTCTTGCCAGTAGTTGTTAGGTACCAGTCTCGTTTCGGTAACATTCCACTCTTTTTCCAGTTCGACCTCGAGTCGTCGTCGCATTTTCACGAAACCCAGCGTCGTTATTTGTCAATTTGTCGTCGTCAGCCGAGCTCCAACTTTTGTTGTAGACTTTCTCTTTTGAGCCAGCAGCCCTTGTGGAAGTTTAACCATGAATTCATCCACTGACAAAACTGGAAGCCGACGGTCAAGAGAGCCGTGCTCAACCGTTAAAGGTTAACGTTGGCAACAATCAAACAAAAGTCGACAGCAACTATATGGTCGAAGAAATGTTGGATACTCGCTACCAATGGTGCCAGAATCGGATAGGAAACGATGAGAATCCTCGTGAATTGGCTGAATTATCCCGCGTCGGGCAACAGTTGGGAACGTCCCAGTAATATTCTGGTCAAAATATTGATCAAAGAATTCAATTCAAAACACGATATTGGCATTGGAAGTAAGTATTCGAAGTCCAATAAGAATTAGACCACATCCAAGAAAGCTTCGATCTCAACGGAAGATTTTGATGCTCAGGACAAGAACGATTCTATGGATATGAAAGAATACACCAAAGCCTGTAAAGGCTCAAAGTGACCTGGTGTAGCTGAAAAGCCTAATACTAATGACGAAGATGTTTATTTGGATACCCCACAAGAACTTGTTTAATTTTAATCTAAAAAAAACATATATATTCATAGCAGGTTGTATCAAAAATTGCTAGAGAAATCAAAAAAGCTATATCTGTTGGAAAATGCGTTTATTTGGAAGCAAACGTAGTCTGCGAATTTTAGAAGCAAAATTAGCCTACGATTTAATTTTTTGGAAGCATAAAATATACGTTATAAAAATATGCTATTATCCTCAACGCGATCACCAGGTCAGGGAAAGTTTCAAAATTCATCTGCACTCTAAATAATGTCATCTGTCAACTATCTGTATATTGCATACTACAGCAATGCCTTACATTGAAGTAAGATATTATGACCATTGTCATAATTTACACAGGTACAAGTACCAATGACGGAGACGTACTACCGCTGCAAGTTATTTGAATTTCCAAAACTGGCCAAGAAGAATCATGTTATCGGGGTGAGTTTTATTACGTTTTCACTGTCGTATTTGTTTGTACAGATTGAGCTGAATATTGTATGTTAATTATGTCAATAAATTACTGTAAATGCATTCGTACTACTAACTGCAAAAAGTACGTAGGTAGGTATTTGTAAAATGTGATTTACGATATGCTCATTCAGTATCGACCACTAATTGGAAAGGAGAGCGTCCCACATGTTCATCATATAAATGTTTTCAACTGTCATGTTCCGGAAGCTGTGGGTCGTACGAAGGATTTTTTGGAAAAATATTTGACGCATGAGGGTGGGGATTGCTTCGGACCCTCGACGCCGTCTGAATGGAAGGACTACTGCTACGCCTTCCGCGTCGCCAGTGCAGTTGGGGCCGATGGTCGGTTGTGTATAGAGTGTAATTTTAATTTAAAAATTAATATGTTTAACTTAAAACTTGTTTTTTGAATTTAGGTGAAATGTACCCACCTCATCTCGGAGATGAAGTTGGAAATGCGGATGGTGAACCGACCTTCCTACTCCTTGAAGTTCACTACGAGAATCCCTATGGAAAACAATGTAGGCTCTTAAGAGTTCACAAATATAGTTAATTAATTACCCGTGGAGAAGGTTAATTATTTAATTTGTATATTTTAATTCAGTGGTTGATAGTTCTGGAATCCGACTATTCTACACAGAGCAACTTCGACCATACGAACTGTCCATGCTCTTTGTCGGACATCGTCGAACACCTTTCTTGACCATCCCACCACATCAAAAAAATTTCAAGATCACGGGACATTGTTCTGGAGAGTGTACCCAGATGGTACATACTGAAATCTTGGAATACTGATATATACACCGATTTTGCGAAGAAATATGGCGCACAAATATAACTGCGACAAAACATCCTGTTATGGTCTTAGACATTTGTATGTTTTGTCGCAGTTATGTTATGTGCTCTACGTTATTTTGCATCACCTGTAAAAACTAATCCAAATACATGCCTATATTGCATTACATTTAATTAATTATTTCAGGGTTTACCACCGACAGGGATTAAGCTCATTAGCGTTCTTCTCCATGCGCACCTGAGAGGAAGGCAGCTGAAGCTGCGCCATATTCGGAATGGCCAGGAGCTGGAGCCCATCGCACATGTATGTATTTGTACCTATGTCATTATGCTTGATTTAAGACCATTCCAGTATGTTTATAAACCAAACTACAGCGTTAATTATTTTATTCCAGGATAACCACTTCGATTTCAATTATCAGGAATACCGAAACCTAGCCAAAGAGGTAACCGTACTGCCTGGAGATGAGCTTATAATGGAGTGCATCTATGAATCACTTGGAAATCATACTTTCATCTATGTATGTCGCAGTAATCCTGACAATAATTAACTAACCAAACAATACCTACTCAATTTAAGAAATACCAAACTTATAGTCTTAAATCCAACTGTTTTCGATTTTTTTAGGGTTCACTCGCGACGAAAGGTGAAATGTGTGAGGCCTTCATATTCTATTATCCAAAAACTACTTTGGTTGACTGCCGGAGTCAGCCCGAATATTACGCCTATTTGGAAACTCTCGGAGTCCGAAATGCTATTGGAAGTATTCTACAAAAACTCAACTTACCTTATGACCCTTCGAAGTTAACTGAGTACGTCAAAATATTAATTATTCATAATATTTATTATAACAATAACAGCTTACATCGAAAGCCGTTAATTATTTTGACAGACGAGAACGCTTGATAGCCCCTCCAGACGATACATTCGTCCTTGAATCTGGAGCCTCCCAGTCCGCATCCTCAAACTTCTTCAGCGGTCTAACAATTCGAAGCCCGAAACAATTATCTAATCAAAATCTTCATGACTATATGTCACGGCTAAACTGGAACGACGAGTCATTTGTCAGAAAAGTGGAAGATGGATGGCGTCAAGCGCCCCGCTACATGCACTGTGCAGCTCATGGCGGGGTTCGAATTGAAAATCCAGTAAGATTTGTTTTATATTTTAAGTATTTTTACAATGCTTGTGAATTGAAATATATTGCAAACTTTTCTTTGCTAGCATCCTGTTCTAAAAATTGTGGATTACGTCCCCAAAGTTGAGGAACACAAGGAGTGTGGAGCGCAGTCCATATCCAGATCATCTGCCCTTGGTTCAACTCCACATTTCACGATATTTGCTGCTATAACCACGACTTTAACGGCGTACTTGCTAATTTGAAACAGATAATACTAAATAATATGTATATGTAATTATCAGCACAAGGTTTTGAACCACCCTGAATGTATGTGCATCGCCGTCATTATTCAGTTTTCTCCAATTTGTCGCATTGTGTTACTAATATTGGATAATCTATCATCTAAAAAATAAAAATGCAAATAGGATAGTTGAACTTGAAAATACATCCCTAAATGCTCAGTATTTTGGATATATATGATGCAAAATATAATCTTACTTAGGATATGCATTGAGTAATGCATCGAATTTATCTCTAATTGGTTCACTGTGAAGTCTCGCAAACGAGGAATCCGATGACTCAAATCAAATGTCACCACGGTGGTATGGTAGTATATGGACGACTGAAGCCACTGAAGCTCTTCAAGTTTTCGTTGTATTACTGTATTTATCGCGTCTGTGTAGAAGTGCTGAAACATAGGCTATTGAATAAATTCAATATTACCATGTACCTAGCTATCTTGTATAGCAACAACGGTATTAAAGTCCGCATATAAAGCCTTCATTTTCCCTATAAATTAAAATTAGCTAAAGAATATTAATGAGCATGATCTGAATTGAGGATTTTATTTAACACATGGAATTTATCCACTTACATCCTGGCGTCATTATATTTCCGAGAGTCAACACTACTGAACTATTGACTAGAGTTAAAATTGGGTTATGGTTTTACATTACAGATCAACCTTGTAAATTGTAAATATTATTCCAGTTTGTGTTACACTCTTTTGCCCTGCACGCACAGATATTGTGCTAAAACATTTGCTAAATTCCAGCAGACACACCTGTCTACAAAATGTGGTTGTATGGGCTGGGTGTCCCAGTTTTCGTTCTTATTGTTGTGATCAATACGTCAGTGGGCATAGTGACTCCAGGTTTTCGGGAAGTAATTGAATGGACTCATCAAATTACTCTACCGTCAAATCTTCATCTCAAATGGACAAACACAGATCCGGAATGGATTACTATGGAAATGAATGCTCCGACGAGGGGTTATGTCGGAATTGGATTTTCAATTAAAGGCGGAATGGCAGGTTAGGAATATTCAAGACTATCCCTTGGCTAACTTTAATTAAATTTTAGCTTATCCAGGGTTTACGGCATCTAACCGAGTTTAGAGCTTTTGAGAAACGGAAGTACATATTGTAATCAATATTCTGGTATAGGCACAGGCACATACTCGTTAAGACCGATCACAGAAAACGAATCTACGTTATTCGCTATGCATATGCTAATATAAATGGGATTTTGGCAGGAAGTGACATTGCGCTGGGATGGATTGACGCTTCGGGGATGCCATATTTGAAGGTATGTAGGTGAGCTATAATTCTGTAGTATTCTCACATGAACCAATGATAAACTTTCACTATCGATGATCTATGGCTCAATTTTTGTGCTAATTTTCAATTGCAAATTGCAAAAACACAGGATTATTATGGAACAAAGAACGGAGCCCCAACCCTCGATCCGCAGCAGGATTTGGAACTAATTTACGGATTAGAAGATAATACAGGGACACGAATTGCTTTCAGACGTAAATGGGATACTTGTGATCCGAATGATATGATCATTGGTGTAAGTCGGCCTGAATTTTCCCGTTTGAAATAAGACTACTGAAATGCACATGAAATAAAGCACTGAATTAAATCCGATGACAAAAACGAATACCTACAAATATTTAGCATGTGTGATATCATTTGCGTTCAAATTCCCAAGTTACAAATAGCAAATTCGGGAATTTAATGAAATCATTGTCAGGATGATACGGTACGATTAATCTGGGCCTGGAGTGATGATGACCCTGTCAGCCCAGCCGAGGCTGATCTTCCCTACCATGGACACGGAATTCAGAGAGGAGTCCGAAGTGTATTCATGAAAGCTGCTGGCAAACCTACAAAATTTCCTGACAACCCTAAAAACCCCAGAGATCCGACTATACAGCACTGGGACATTACGATGTACAATGTAAGTTCCATATACTATCGTGTCAATGTCAATAAAGATCCTTTCAGTGAGGAACATTTAAGATCGATTAAAACTCGAATTTGAAATTGTATTGTTACAGGTTCATGTTCCACACTCCGAGTCGTACTACCACTGCCAATTGTTTGAATTTCCACACTTAGCCAAGAAAAATCATATCATTGGGGTGAGTTTCAAGAAATTACTTATATTTCTTTTGTAAATTAAAGGTAGGTATTCGCCTTTGTCTAGACCTAGGCTAACAAGTACTACCGGCAGAAAATCTACATTCTGCTCCTAAACGCTTGCAAATTTTTAGTATCGGCCAATCACTTCAAAGGAAAGTATTCCGCACATTCATCATATGAACGTTTACAATTGTCACGTTCCGGAAACTGTTGGTAAAACAAAAGATTTTTTGGCGAAATACGTGACGTACGAAGGTGGGGATTGTTTCGGGGCTTCAACACCATGGGAATGGAAGGAATACTGCTATGCCCTCCGTATTGCGTCTTCGGTCGTTGCTGAAGGTTTGTCAGTACTGAACTGTACTGAAATCAATTCTGGTTCAAAATAACTCTATTTATTTAGGCGAAATGTACCCACCGCATCTGGGAGATGAAGTTGGAAATGCAGATGGTGAACCCACGTTCCTCCTCCTTGAAATTCACTACGAGAACCCGTACGGTGTGCAACGTGCGTCCGACTGCAAAGCATAATAATATTCCACTAAGCACTGAGGATGAGTCAAATAATTTTAAAAACATATTTCCAGTGTTAGATAATTCCGGAATTCGAATATTCTACACGGAGCAACTACGACCCTACGATCTCTCCATGCTCTTTGTCGGTCATCGTAGAACACCATTCTTAACAATCCCACCTCATCAAAAGAATTTTCAGATTACCGGACATTGTTCTGGAGAATGCACTCAAATGGTAGTTTGAATTTTTGAAAACGATTGAAAAACGTTTGTTTTAGTTAAAATATATTTCAGGGTTTCCCGCAAACTGGCGTTAAAATCACGAGCGTCCTACTCCATTCCCACTTGACGGGCAGGCATTTGATTCTGCGCCATATACGAAATGGCAGGGAACTGGAACCAATTGCAGAAGTATGCAATACGTTTATGTAATACATACAATTGAATTATGTACTGCATTTTTAAACTTCAGTCACATTATTTTGTATCATTCCAGGACAGTCACTACGATTTCAATTACCAAGAATACAGAAACCTGGCAAAGGAAGTCACAGTATTGCCTGGAGACGAGCTAATAATGGAATGCAATCATGAAACGCTTGGAAACAATAGCTTTATTTATGTAAATTGAATTTAAATAGTCACTTATTAGCATCTTTCTTGTTTTGTGTTATTCATTGTGTCGAAATCCATACAGGGTGGTCTTTCCAGCATTCGAGAAATGTGTGAAGCATTCATATTCTATTATCCTAAAGCTAGTTTAGTTGACTGCCGGAGTCAACCCGAATACTACGCTTACCTAGAAGCTGTTGGAGTCAACAATGCTACAGGAAGTATTTTGAGGAAACTCAAATTACCGTATGATCCTTCAAAGTTATCCGAGTACGACAAATTTTTCTCATATTAATGAATTATCGCTATTTCGTTTCGCATTAGCTTTACGGATTTTGCCGTATTTTTTATTCAGTCGAGAACGCTTAATAGCCCTTCCTGACGACGCATTCGTTCTTGAGTTTGGAGCATCCAAAGCAGCATCTTCAAACTTCTTCAGCGGATTAACAATCCGTAGTCCAGAGAAATTAGTGAATCAGAACATGCAGGACTACCTGGTGCACTTGAACTGGAAAGATGAGGCATTTTCCAGAAAGGTGGAGACAGCCTGGCGTCAGGCACCCCGTTACATGCACTGTTCTGCTCATGGCGGAGTTCGTATTCAAAATCCAGTAAAAATGCTTAGAAAAGATTCTGCATACCAAATTCCAAATTGGGTATTAATTTGAACTTGAACCATTTTTTCTAGCATCCCATACTGAAAATTGCGGATTTTGTTCCAAAAGTCCGGAAACGCAGAGAATGTGAAGTGGATCACATGTCGGGTTCAGCTGCTGGCGGTACGAATATGTACTGGTCAAAATTCACAATGTTCACCGCTGCTCTACAAATACTCGCAGTGAACACGTATTTACTTTATTTGAAATGATATTAACGTAATTAAGTTAATTTAAATTTAAACAAAAAAAAATATCGATACGCATGTTTTGGCATAAATAAAATGTAGAAGTATCTCTAATATGTTTAACGCTTATACCAACTGACTGTACAACACGTATATTTCTATATAAGCCCAAACCCTCAATCAATAATAACAGGCCTTGAAATTCAGAATTTGATTAGTCGAACTACAAGGCCTACGGTACATTTTATCTTGGATACTCATTCGGTAGGTACGGTACGCACTAACCTGACCCTGCAGATTCTACACCGGAGTACGTTCCAAAATTGGCAAACTACAGCAGGGTCCATAGTGTAATTTAACCACTTCAGCAGAGCTATTCTATAGCTTACCCAAGTCTTCCGTGTCATCAAAGGGGTCATTAATCTCCATGCTTGACATGAAAACACTTTCCACAATCCAGGGAAATAAGTATTCTATTAGGAAGGTTCTAGAATATACCAATACAACGTATTATCACCGCATACTAGCCAAATACCCGTCTATTGTCTGACTGATTGATCTTATTAAGGATTCTATTCTCATATAGCACCAATATAGCACAGAACCACACACATGACATGAGAAATTCCACGAAACCTGAAGAAAATGGATAATTTTCTCTACAGCGTGTGCCTGTTGACAGGAGAAAATAGCCTAAACCACACCATATGCTCAAGGTTCCAAGCCCCAAGTTCCTAACCAAGAAATCCGACAACGGTTTCAGGTGTCCACAGCTAGGAGCCTACGTATTATCAGTATGAACCAAATGACCCCTTGCGTGTGTAAATACGTCGCACACGACTCCGTCGAAATAATCCGCACTAAATAATTCCATTGTCATGTGTCATGTCACTTGCCGGACGACTAAAGCGGAGGTGGACAGCGTCCAATAATAAGGCGCACGGGGAAATTGTCAGTCCTGACGTTTCCGGCAAATATTATCAAAATGGAAGTAATTAAGGATTTTCCCAAACTTTGCTTCCAGAAGGAGTTAAAGACCTCTAGTAGCTCATGGGCATTTGGGTAGTAAAATACCTGCTTGGCAGCAGCTTGGGACCAGAAGGTATGAAGTATGTATATGGCTTCGATGCAGTACCTACGTGTAAGCGATGCGCGAAATATGCGCTTCATAATTCTCAAATTGGGCAACGATTTGGCCGCGCGTTTTAAGGAATTCATATGAATTTACGGACAGACGAATTGAAAGGATCATCCGATAAGACCCTTCTGGTCTAATAAAAAAGTCACCATTCAACAGTACTACCCGGTTCACAGTTCACAGACTATTTCCTGGACTTGCATTATTCCATGTAGGTCCATCCAGGTCATTGTGTTCCAATCTTTGACTAATGCACGAACTTGAGAATCCCATAAGGTTTCAGGCGGTCCCTGAAAAAAGATTCTACTCCGTTGAGTGAATATATCACATTTCACATCCGCCCGAGCCAGAACCTCGGAGAGTTCATGTATTTGGGAATTAGAACGTGAGACGCTTCCGATTCGGATTCAGTTTCACGCGTGGAAAGGGAGAGAATTTTAGGGTCCTTTACTGGAGAACCCGTATTGCTGCTTAGCAGAAGGTATATGGCTTTATTCCAGCAACGTGCTCCGTTGTCCCTTTAACCTGAATACATTTTTACCACAATATCGTTGTATACGCGCACGTCTGCCCTTCTGTAGCCAAATTATTTAGTTACGCATTGATACTACCTTGGAAAAGTATTTACTGTAATTTGTGTGGAGAATAATGTTGAAATACGAGTTAATTGTGCAAGCCTTATCCTTATGGGCATTATATTTGATTCCGGCTGAGACGGCGGAATTATTTCCGGACTCATTTCAGCGATGGACGCACTCGGTGCGATTGGGTGCAGGGGTTGAGGTCAGATGGAATGCGGAGGACCCTTACTATTTGACCATGGAAGTGAGTGCTCCCACCAAGGGTTACGTGGGTGTCGGATTTAGCCCCACTGGTGGGATGCAGGGCAGTGACATCATGATTGGGTGGGTGGACAGCGATGGAATTCCGCATATTGGGGTAAGGCTGTTATTCATAGCCGCGCTATTGTTTTAAACAATTTGTACTAACAATACGTGAAAATACGCTCAGCTCATACAGCCACCGCTAGAAGCACCCATGCTTAATTAATAATTTAGCTACATATATGCACGAGAATTTTTCAGATTACGTTATAAAATCGTATAATGAGCTATTTATTATTAGGACTTCTACGCACCCGACAAGGGTCAACCGATTCAGGACCCTCAACAAGATTACGACCTTATTGCAGCTTCGGAACAGGACGGAGTCACAACAATCCGGTTTCGCCGAAGATGGGATACATGTGATTTCAAAAATGATATGAAACTTGGGGTATGGAACAGTTTAATATGCTAAAATTCATTGAGATAAAACACACGATATCAATGGTACTGAATTCAATATTCAAAATGTGACTTTTAGAACGATACTGTTCGCATAATCTGGGCCTATCATCCGAGTGACCCGGCCACTGTCCCAAGCCTGCTCTTTAATTGGCACGGAGCTACTTCTAGAGGGGTTAGAAGCGTTCTAATGAGAACTCCAACAAATCAAATGCGTTTTCCGGATACTGGGGCTGGAGATCGGCGGCTTATGCAATGGGACGTGACGCTGAATAGGGTATACATGTTCACCGTGTACACATATTTATCGAAAATCTGTTACTATTTTGAAATCTTCTATTCGTACCTATATGTATTTCGAAAATATTTATCAATGGTTGAATTGATTATACAGATTTGATCTTTCCGTTTATTTTAGGCTCGAATCGAGGCGAAGGAAAGTACCCATATATGCAAGATAGTGAAATCCCCGCGCACCGAACGAAAGCATCATATCGTCGGTGTAAGTTTGCACGATCTGTCTCAGTCGTTCTGAATTAATTAAAATTGACATCCTAAAAATTTCAACTCCAGTTTCGACCCATCATAACCCCAGAGAATGCTGGGAACGTCTATCTGATCTCCGTGTATCACTGCAGCGTTCCGGAACATCTTGGCGGAACGAAGCGGGTTTTCGAACAGTATGCTGTTAGTACAGGAATGGATTGCTACTCTCCAGGCACACCCCCTGAGTGGAACAACTACTGTTTCGCCTATTTGTTCACATGGGGTCAGGGGTCCGAAGGTGAGATAAAGCATTAGTTTTATAAAAAGTATTAAAAAATTAAATCATTTGCTACAAGGTTTACCATGTAATCTTTTAGGTGAAATGCTTCCGACTCACGTCGGGATTCCATTAGGAGAGCTCTCGAATGAATCCACGTATTTCAAACTGGAAGTTCATTATGATAACCCAACCCTAAGAACATGTAACCATAATATTTTAATATGCTTTTTTTATTGGATTGGATGTTAATTTTACACCATACACACTTTTTACAGTTTCCGACAGTTCTGGAATGCGAATATTCTACACGAATCACCTACGAAGGAATGACGCTGCCACGTTATTCTTAGGTCACCGTGTAACACCCTTCCAAATGATTCCACAGGCTCAGGAGAAGTTTCGAACTTTTAGCTTCTGTTCGAGTGAATGCACGCTAAACGTATGGTCTTACTAAATTCGAAAATCAAACTGTTTATACATGAATACGAACATTCAGTATTAAGGCGGTAAATGCTTCTTCAATACAGGGAATTACGTCTCCGACAGGCCTTAAGGCGGTTAATGTGATGCTTCAAACGCGTTTGGCTGGGAGAAAAGTTGCTGTACGCCATATTCGTGATGGGAAGGAACTTCCGCCAATATCTCAAGTAAGCCATACTGAATACCATACAGTTAGAATGATCATTTACGCTAATGTCTGATTTCAGGATAACACCTACGACTCAAATTACCAGCAATCCAGAGCTCTGAATCAAGAAGTTACCATATTACCTGGTGATGAGTTAATTGTGGAATGTGAATACGACACATCCCAGAAAAGCAGTGCTACTTTCGTAAGTTTAGCACGATGGCCTTTTGAATTTGAAATAACATCGGTTGATCGTGCGCTTAATTTTAGGGTGGAATTTCCAATCAGCACGAACTCTGTGAAGCTATGATCACTTATTACCCTAAAACGGATCTGAGGGATTGCCGAAGCCAACCGGAATTTTATTCATTCTTCAATGCATTCGGCATGCAGAATGTTTCTGAAGATTTGTTTTACCCCACCGGCACCGCCACCGGTTCAAAGCGGAAGCTACTTCAATTTAATTCCGCGTGAGTTTACATTTTTACAAATGCTGAGATGCTCGGAACTAAAACTGAAGTGATCTCTTTCGTAGATTAAAAACCACCGGTCTGAATCAACCGGATAAAAAATTCCAAGTCAGTGCGTGGGAGGCGGGCACACTGGAGAACCCTTTTGACCTCATCCGTGTCACCAGTCCGGCGTCAGTCGGGAATATTTCCGTGGGAGAATTTATGCGTCGCATGAACTGGGAAGATCGGAATATGGTTCGGCGAGTCGAGTCATCCTTGCGGGACGGACTTCATTACATGTTCTGTGCGAATACGGGACAGCGAAGGGTATCAGTCGAAGTAACTGCACAATATTGCTAAAATACATAAATTGTTGCAATTGGTAATAAAAATAATTTAAAATTGTTTACAGCAAAATACCCTGCGCTTCCCTACGTTCGAACCTTACACCGATCAGACTCCGTCGACGTGTCGATATGATAATGCTGGACCAGTCACCCAGGCTAATGCGATATTTGCTAGCCTTGTACCGAGCACAACATTGATAGTTAAAATGTTCATGCAATATATCATGTAAAGATCTCGAAGCTTATTATAGGTAATTGACTTTAAGCCAATAATTATTGTAAGGTATTGTAGTCAACCACCACCGTTGATGGATAACTCGGAATTCAGATTTGTATTGTGTCCCCTGTAAACTGATCTCTAGCCAGGCTATTGATATAAAGGAAACTAAATATTATTGAATATAGAATCTGTATTTAAACTAGAAAGTGTATTCAAACACAGTGCCGCTTCTTTATATCATTGACCGCAGCGACCCGCTCTTCGTCCGTCTGCAAACACAAAGCTTCATCTCCAAGTACATCCTGAAGTGAAGGCTCGTCTGGGAGCGAGCGTCTAAAAAATTGAATTTTAGAGCGTTAAACACAAAATATATTTTTAGAAATGAGATATTTGAATTTTAATTCGCTTACTTGGTTCTGGTATCACGTAAATCAGTAGGTCTCTTGAGCCGATGCAAAAATGGAGATGAAATGTAGGCTCCTTCAGTGCATGAATCCAGAACTTGAAGAGATTTGTTGACCGGGCCCAGAAAAATATGGTCGTATTCGTAATTCCGGTATAGATTCACAGGCTGTGTCCTAAATAAAACAAAATATTACGATTTAAATATTCCAACAGTTATAGGTCAGAAAATTCTTACCATCGGGCTAGAATTTCGTTTTTGAACAATTCCTCCATAGCCACCTGGTACTTGTGATGGAGGTTAATATTGTCCCGAAAGGTCGCAAAGCACATTCCATGGACGATATTTACTGCAAACCACATGGCGTCCACGACGGGGTCATACAGGGCCCATTTGAAGCTCCATTGCTCTGTTTGTTCGTAGGCAATCGTGGTTTCTTTACCGTTGGCCATTCGTTTTACAGTTTCAACCTGAATATAATTAAGTAACCTAAATTACTCTGAAGAGGTTTTATGGCTTTTAGTCGTAACATCGTGCCTTACGTGAATTTTAGAAACACAGGTTTCACCAGAAAGTGTGAGCGGATTAGGATTCGTGGCGCAAGCATCCAGGGCTCGAGTCAACAAGTCAAAGTCATCTTCGTTAACATCCAGAACCCTTTCAGTCCCTTGCTCCTTGAGCAGAAACAGGAATCCTCGCAGAATTTCATGCATGAAGAGTGGATTAAGAAAATTAGGGTCGCAAATTGTTCCAACCAATTCGACGGTCTTTTCCAAAAGTGCCACAGCCCGCAGCGGGCTCTTGACACTTTCTGGATTGAGATGTGACAGGAAGTAGAACATGCGCTTAGTTTGGTCAACTAATTTCTGGGGTGGAGGGCGGTAGGTCAGTTCGACTGGGAAGGATTCTGTCGCTTCCTCGCTGTTGTGAACTTCCGATTCTGCGGCTCTTCGCGCTCTAGAAAGATGTACTTCGTTGGTGGAGATGTCATCTCTATATCCAGTGCTGCATATGCTGTCGGTTGCATCAAGGGTCAGTAACGCTGTTGGAATAGTATTACAGATTTTGATTTATCTATAGATATATGAACTAAAGCTTTTTGTGTGAAACAATTGCGGCCTACCAGTCGATTCAATAAACTTCCAATGCTGATTCTCGGTTGGTATATGAGTTAGCAGCTGAACCTGTACAATTTGACAATTTAACAGCTTTGGTGTGTAAGACTGAAAAGGCGACGCGGCGCAATATTAAAAAATAAATTAAACTACCGTCGTATTTCGTAGCCGCCGTCCACATTTCAATGTTTGACTTTTACAAATTCCTTCATTGACACAGAACCTATAATTTAAATTATTTCTCTTGATTGACTTTAATATGAGAATTGTAATATTAGCTTACGCTGATCTGGGTGCAGATACAAGGCCTGAAATTTGAACTGGTTTCTTGAAAAGTAAGCCAGCTGGACAGTACGAGATTTCCATAGACTTCCATGCTTCAGCTGTCAGGGCAAACTTTTGACCCTTGTAGCAAAATTGAAAGTCGGATTTAACTAAAATCAGGTTTAGACACAGGCACAGCGTCACGACTGCTGCACGAGCCGTCAGCCAGTATTTCATTATGAACTAATCAAGGCTTAAGCGTGGATTTATGAGGGACTTGTAAAAGTTAACTGGCGATGAATTGGTGACGCAGCGTCACTAATCGCAAATACGTCGTCCTCAATTCTGACGTAGTAGGTGCTTGGACGATGTTAACAGACAGGTATAAGGTACATAACTATGTATACAGAACAGGACTTGAATAAAAGTCTTGGCATTCAATTCGGCCAAATTCTAAGAAATTATTGATTGGTTGGTAAACAGGAAAATGGATTAACTAATACGCCGTGCACTGTACCGCACGACACCCGACTCAAATTATAAAACACCTTTTCAGAGGTGGGTAAGTTACACGAGATGTATTTTCACGATACATGTTTCTTCCGAGGGAAAATTACGCTTCAAGGCAAGATACAAGAATTAGATGCATTCAAATTCGACAAAGTACCAAGATGCTGTATCAATGATACAATTTTTCGGTAACATGCTAAGACACGCAAGATGTGGTAATTTAAATACAAATTCATATAGACCTCAAAGATACAAAGCTATTTTAATTGACTTTTTAATTAAACTGAGCGGTCTTGAATTGCTTGTATAAGACAGAATAACGATGTGATAAGCGCTTCTTAGAATGCAAATATATTAATTACATAACACAAATAATGGGTACAATCTTAACACAATAGTCGATCCAAGATACGCGGAAGGCTCCAGAATATAAAATTACAAAATACTAACTAAGATAAGCTTTAAAATGTGTTTAAGGTACGTATCTCGAAGATATGTGTATCTTTCCCACCTCAATGTTCCTCAGGTATTTGAGACATAATAATATTGTCATGTGGTGGCATATGTTAGTTGTGCAAATTTGGCGTGAATTTGACCGAAAAGTACGAGCGGCCGCTCGAGCGGGTACATAAATTTGTAAATGCTTTCACGTCTATTGAGTGACGTTAATTCAGGATCTGACTGACCGTCTAAACTTACTCATGAAATTTGGCTTTGGATAATTAAACTTATATCGATATTTAATTTTCAGCGGTACACTAATTTTCCTGTAATTTAAGACCTGAGCTTGGAATTAAATAAAATACCGGTGGTGCTAAATTGACGCAAAAACGTGTGTAATTGTATACCTGCTAATCATACGAAGTGCGTACGCGGACTCAAGTTGCACCTTGTACCAGGGTGTAAGACGCACGTGTAATCAAATAATCAAATAATCTCCAAGTTCGGGTCATTAGTCATAAACTGTAGATGACCAAAGACCAATTTTCAGAAAAAAAAACTTGACGCAAATGCTACAAACATTTACTAAGCATCTAGTAGCATATTTCGAACATCATACAAAGTTTTCGTGAGTAATCTCCCACTGAATATGAGCTCATCGGATGATTCAAAGCGGTTTCCGCTAGCGTAATCATGGAACAGATCATAAAGCTACCTAATCTCACAAAGAACAAATGCCGCCGCATTCAACATTTGTGTCATAATAGCGGAATTAGACTAATTGCCATTACTGTTACGTCTGTGTGTGCTATTTGCAACAGTTTTGCTAGGTTACATCAATGAAAAATAAACGTTATAAAATATTAAATCGGTTTCGTAAATTCAGCCCAGCCAATAAACTTTGCTCACCTCACACAAGCAGCCGGTAGTAAAGATAATGCTATTTTCCCTCATGCTTCCGCTTAGGTTTAAGTAAAATAAGTAATTGTATGTATTTACACTAACGCGTATCAATCATCAAACGAGTTTGATTAGAAAATCCGGAATTCTATGAACCAGGCAGCTTCTGAGCAGGTTGTAATTATAAACTCCTCACTAATAACACCATTAGGTTCAGAATACACATTCATAAAATCTAATATCCACGTGTCAATTTTTTGCAAGTATGCTAAATCTAACCAATATAACTTTTACAACATTTTACCAGATTTAAAAAATTTTATTACATTACCAAATCGTTCAAGCATTTGCGCAGCGAATTAACTAAACCTTATTCCTGATCAGGACCTATAAATATTGCAAGCAGTAGCTCAATTAAATCACATCATCCCAAGTAATTGAGTTGAGAAACACACACAAAAGTACTTTTACTAACGTTTTTAACGAAAAAACTAACCATGAAGTCCTTCGCCCTCATTCTGGGCCTATTGGGTACTTTGACCTACGCCTCAGCTTGTTGGACTACCAGCTGTGAGCTGGACAGTTGGGCCCAGGTCGGCTGCCCTGCTGGGTACTTTGCAGAAACCACGACGCCCTGTACGAGCGGAGCAGAGAAAGGCCACGTGTACAAGTGCTGCGAGGGGTCGAATCCGGCTCCAGGTGGCGGCGATGGTGGTTCACCCCCTGCTGATAGTGAGGAAGATGGTGGATCACCACCAGAGAACGGCGGGGGTTCAGGAGAAGTTGGTAAGGCTCATTCGCGAGGATATTCGAACAAAATGGCGATTTCGCAAATTATTGCTACAAATGGCGCTGAAGCAGCAAATTTTGGAACGGATTAATATTTTACGTATGTAACAGGCGAAATCACCTACTCCCAGTTCTCGAAGGCGATTACGGACAATGGCTACCCAGAACCTGGAATTGAGAAATTCACCATCTTCGTCGGCTCGGCTGGACCCAAGGGTTCGATCACGACCAAGGTTGAGGCTGCCATGGCCCTTACCCAATTCCTCCATGAATCCGATGGACTGAGGGCCAAGCGAGAATATGCTTGTGCCACCACTTTCTGTCCCGGTTCCTATGCCACTACGGGCTGTGACGCTCCTGGCCAATACTACTACGGACGCGGTTACATTCAGCTGTCTTGGTGCTACAACTACCGCCCTGCCTCCATGGACCTCTATGGAGATGATCGACTGGTCCATGACCCGGACATGGTAGCCCGAGAGGAGCAAGTTGCTTGGGAAACTGCTTTCTGGTATTGGAAGAACAGCGTCCATGGACAAGCCGGAGTTGCTGAGGGTCAATTTGGAGTCACCACCCGAGCCATTAACGGAGCTTTAGAGTGCTGGGGAGGATACCAGCATCAAGCTCGAGCTCGTTTCGAAATCTACAAGAAGGTTCGAGCTGCTTTTGGCCTTACCGGATATGCTGATGAACGCGGTTGCTACAATTAAATATTTTATGCTTTCGGGCATTCTGTTTCAAAAAGTCATATTTGATTAAAGACGATTTGTAAAATCTTTGAAAAATAAATCTAGTAATAAAAAGTTTCAAATCATGCATATTTTTGGTTCTTATACAAACCTACACACAAGTTGATGTCGACAAAAAGTACAAAAAAAAACGCAAAAAAATCGGTATACAGCTGAATGTCTATGTCAAGCTAAAACCTCATCTGAAACAGATTCATTTACTTACATCCAATACATATTATTCTAACTGAAGTGAAATATATCACAATTCGATCGATAGATTATTAATTTGATCAATCAATTATGAATAATAATATGTGGCAAATGCTATACTCAAAATATACTATACTAGGTATGTATTTCATTAATACTACAAATTGAAATCCGACCGACACCTTGCAGCACTTGCTCTACTGCAACGGCCCGACGTTCTCCTTAAATGCCCCCTGCATGTTCCCTGGTGGAACATAACGAGCAACGACAAAGGTACTTCGTGTCGCTTTGTTAGTAGCCAGCCCAATACCCATTTTCTGTGTGCCCTTCCAGACGAGAGCCGTGAAATGGCCCGTGGAGCCGGAGAACCCAGGATTATTCCAGTTGTACATCTTGACCTCGTCGTACCAAGCTTTGACAGCCTTTCTCGCTGATTCAGTCGGCTCTAATACCCGCCCGCCCATCATCCACAAGTTCTCACCGTAGTCGTTGCACATGCTGCAGCTGTGCTTCATGTTTCCCGATTGTGCCAGTGTTTCAGCCCATGCCTGGCATTCTTGGCTCAGCTAATGCATACAAATACATACACCCAATTAACGTGGTGATACAACATAAATGCTCATATAGAGCTAATTCAATGGGCAAAGTATTTTTAACATACCTTCGCGTCCAAGGATAATGTCGCTGCGCCGTGTTTCTGGCGATATTGATTAGTAATATCAAGTGCAGCTTGATGGTAATCTACGAAGTCGTAGTGCTTTAATATTACATTACAGTCAAATCATGCATGCAGGGTGGGTCATTATCATTAAATGTCGAAATCTACCTCCACCACCGCCAGTGGATGGCGCATCGTCCCCACCTCCGCCGCCACCAATTGCGTTCCCACCACCATAGCCTCCCCGGTTGCCACCACCACCACCGCCAGAGCCTCCCCGGTTGCCACCTCCAAAAGCAAAACTGTTTCCACCACCCAGTCCTCCAAGGCTGCTCAAATATGGACTCAAGCCCTGGAGCAGACTATTCAGATCCAGCTGAATTGGTTGACCACCAGCCCCACCCCGTGACGACAGAAATCGTTTTTGACGATCATATCCTGTAATATGTATTTAAATTCAGGAAATAATGCACAATTAAGATACATAAGATATTTTGAACAGTTCTTTTTATCTAAAATCTATTGTACCCGCATGGCCTTCAAGGTCAGCCATGAGTAGGATTCCTATCAAAAGCGTACGAAAATACAGCGGCATTTTGTTTCACGGGCTTCTGTCAAATAGCGTTTGCTCCGTAGCTTGTTTCTCCAAAGACTGATGAAATGTTAAATTAGAAATTAAAGCAAGATCGACTTGATCAGATCGATCTATTTTATGTCGATATTTAATTGCGTCAAGGAAGTTCATAATTAAATCAGCAATTTCTTTGTTCAGCAGGGAGAAAAACGTATGTAATCAGAGGTACCTATCGTAATTGAAATCTGGAAGCCATACTTATGTTTTTATCAGATCAACCGGGTTTGCTCGTACAATATCAGCTACAAAAATTAGTAATTTGAATCATCGGTTTATATTTAGCACACTGAAGCTGCGGTTGAGTAAATATGAGACCCAATGTGTGGAGTAGATCCTTATAATTAGTTTATCTATTAATATTGCAGGCACTAATTACAGTATGAATATGAAATGTCGGTGAACCCAAGCGGTAACATTGCATATATCATAATTACTTAATTTAATTTTGACAAACCACACTTTGTGCTATAGTTTAATTAAAAAAAATCGTTAATTTTCAATTTGCATTTTAATTAAGAAAATTTGTTAAATGAAGCTTTCTTTTAATGGAGACAGTGTAATTAGTTGATTAAGCTAATCCAGAGTTTCCTGGTACAAATGGAACTAAATTAAACAAATTTTCCTATAAATAAGCGATTTTCCATATTCTGCATTTAGAACGGCTCATTTTCCAAGGCGTATTTGATCTTTCCGTCTAAAAGTTTCTGTGTTCATAATGGCTCGCAAGTTCCTAGTCTTCGTTCTTGTCGTCGTTTTCTTTGCTCTCTTTGAACAATGCTATGGTCAGCTCGAAATGTTTCAATGCAAATATTTTGTATCAATTATCATTTAAGTCTAACACTTACTAATATATATAATTCTTTATGTTCAGGTAGCGCAATCCGTGATGAGCGGGAGCTTTTACGCCGGAAGCGCTTGCTAGGATTGCTCGGTAATTACAATTAAATATGCCGAATTTTGCATGAATTAATTTTTGTTACATTTATACATAAATAAGTGCGTACATGTGAATATTTTCAGGTGGTGGAGGTCAAGGTGGAGGCGGTGCACTTGACCTGGGCTCTTTACTCGGAGGTTTGACTAACACATTGGGCGGTTTGACGCAAGGACTTGGGCTTGGAAACCTTCTGGGACGCCGACGGCGTTTCTTGAATGACCTCGACCTTGAAGCTGCCGACTATGCTGACGCACTGGAATATTAACTGAAATCTCAGGTTGTACGGGTTAACGGAAAATAATGGCTTCGTAGTTAGAATCAATTCCACTTCCTTAATTTGAATTCTGAATTCCTATGTTTTGTTTTGTTTATATGTACCATAAAAGTATTCAAAATTGAAATAAATTCTGAGCATCGATTTGGGCTTTGCGTGAAGTTGAGTCAAAGCGCGATTTTATAAATAACTCACAATAGCGCAATATGATTAATTCAATTCGCAACAACGGGAACTTTAGTAGTAATGTTGAATATTTCGGCTCACGTTTACCTTGTCATGTAATCATATCGAATTATCATGCAGATTAGCTTGATTTTAATGCTCAACCACACCTTAATCTGTGGCTCTTGTGTCAAATGTCATATGTCAGGTTTAAATTATGTTTAAATTCACTAATCAATGCATCAGGGGGTAAATTGACACATTTAAGGAAACTGAAATTAAAGACTTCGATATGAGCCAAATACATAATCTAAATCACGTTCGAGATGAGCAAATTAACAATTTTCCTGCTAATAAACTGGTATATAATGCATATGATACATAAACCGTTGTTATTGTGGGTGATCTTTGTTTTGTATCAGCATAATTTCACTGTGTATTGTGAACAAAAAATACGCTTCAATCATTCAATATGATCCCGAAATTCTTACTTCTGGTAGCTCTTATAATTTTAGTCGCATTCAGCAAGAATTGTTACGGTAAGGATAAATTAACTTTTTTCATAATCCATAGGTAATATAATTTAGTGCTGATTCTTGATTTTGAATACATACGATTCACGCTCAATCCACCATGGGACTTTGATTTGTGTTCTATATCATGAAGGACAGGGTGTTGAGTTGACAATGCAAATGCAAATGCCAATAATTATGTTCATATTTGCATCAATTGGCACAATTGTATATTGTATCGGAAAAGTGTTTGCATGATGTTGTATTCGCTACAGGGCTAATAATTAAACATTCTTTTAACTGTTCAGGCAACGCAACTCGGAACGACAGTGAGCAGGTTTACAGGAAGCGTGATTTGGGATTGCAATTGCCGAGTGGGTACATATTGAAATAATAATCGATTTATGCTGAACGCTTCCTGCGGTTTAGATTGTGAATTATCTTATGTAAAAGTGATTTTTTGTACAGTGGTTAAGATTGATGGTCTGCCTGATGGTACATTGGACGCTTTATTTGAAAGTTTGGCCAAATATGCGGAACGCTTCAATATACTTTTTAGATACATACAGTACTCGATGGGCTGGGGCCACATCAACTAAATACATGATTGATTGATTGATAATTATTAGATACTGACGATTTAGCTGACGATACTGTTCCTTAATTGTTAGTTGATGACTTGAATAACGGATTTGGATACCTAGTTTGAATTTGTTTGTACACATATGGTTTTGTTTTGAAAGAATTTGTGGTTTGTAATGGATATTCTAAAGAAAGTCCCATGAATAAATACAAAGTAAAGAGAATTCCTACCTATGTTTTTGTGTTTTAAATTAATTTTTAGACCTATTACTCCGCCGGCTCTTATTGAGCCCTTAAACCACAATTCAGCCTTAATTAAATTAAAGCCACTAGATGTGTTAAAATCTGTTATCTCGTTATATGTATCTTAAGTTGGCATGCTCAATGTGCAAGTATTTATTTGTTGAATCCGTCGCGGCATAAGAGGTAAAGAAGCCGCAAATATTTCTTTAAAGGAAAAGCGTGAATGCTAATTAGACATAATTTACATTGACACTTTGCTATAAATAAAGAGTTTCGGACTACCGTATTTCGTTTGTTTGTAAGTTAACCTGTTTTGAGTAAAACACCACTAATCTGATCATTGTTAAGGTCACAAAGCCATAAAAATGTATAAAATAGTAATAAACGTTGCAATTCTTGCTGTTTTCGCGGGGTTAATCCATGAAATTCATGGTAAGTCCATTGCTAAATTCATAACGTGTGAATTTTTTACCTTACGCTGACATGATTAAAAATAAATATTCGTAAGGAGTTCTATATGTATCTCGTTCTTTTGTTTATTTCAAATAATTACATACATAGGAAATGCGATCCGAATTGAGAGGAACTTGGGTTTGCCACTTGGGCTCGAGAACGTTCTTACCACCGATGTACTAAAACTCAAGCAACTCGAAGACGCGGAGAAACTGCTTGGTAATCCGACGGCATTGTTGGGATTGGGAAACCAAGTTGCTGACCCGGCCGGACTATTGAACGGCGTGACCAACAAACTCGGCGGTTTGACCCAAGGGCTAGGTCTCAGTAACGTTTTGGGCCGAAAAAGACGTTTTTCTGAATGATTTGGATGATTGGTATGGTGAACTTCATAAAATCACAGAGTGAAAGCATACAACACACAATTGTTTTTTCTGTAGTTTTGGCGCAATTCACTTAGCTAATCTGGTGTAATGTTACGGAGTCAATAAACCATTCTTTGAAAACAACACTTTGACTGAAAACTTGCGACGTTTATTTTAAAGTCATTTAGAGCTATGGTAAACTACAGTTAAGTTACTGAATTCGCATTTCATGAGTATGAGTTCAATCAAGGTGGCAGTACCATTGCTTGGTAGTCACCCTGCATGTTCCCTGGTGGAGAGAATTGTAGGACAATGTAAAGGAATCCATCCTGGCGTTTGACCCCAAACCCCACATTAGTCGTATTTTTCCAAACATTCGCAGTGAAATGCCCAACTTTCCCATCATTAGTTGATTTTCCAGTCTTATAGTCATAATTGGAAATTTCGTCATACCATATTTGAATTGCACTCAGAACACCCGTGACCATGTCCTGAGGGCGAATCTTTGCCACGTTTTCCCCGTAGCCACACGTGTATTGTGGACAGCTATGAGACATCTCCCCATCCGAAGCCATTTTTTCCGCCCATTTCTGTGCCCCCGCGGTAAGCTTTGTAAAAGGCAAAAAAAGAGTTAAATGAAGCTAAAAAATTTAAGCTATGAGTGGATACTTGTGTCATTGATGCTTACGTTGGCCAGAATTGTCAATGGTGGTGCATGGTGTTTGGCTCTCTGTTCGTTCAACTTTGTGAGAGCTTCTTTTTCATAAGGTCCATCCGTATCTGTGTCAAAACAAATCGGAAACATGTAGATATGTTCAAATACAATTGAAATCCAGTGCTAATTTCCTAATGCAAATTTGTGCAGATGTCAAGAATTTGCAAAAATTTACTTAATCTAACAAGCATTTACACGTACAATCCTTTTGGGTTTCATTTCCAGCTGGTGTTGGAGGCGTAGTAGCTCCGTCCTTTGCAGGAGCAACCGTGGTAGCACCGGGTTTTGCAGGAGTGGCAGTTGTAGCACCGGGCTTTGCAGGAGCAACCGTGGTAGCACCCGGTTTTGCAGGAGTGGCAGTTGTAGCGCCGGCCTTTTTTGCAGGAGCAACCGTGGTAGCACCCGGTTTTGCAGGAGTGGCAGTTGTAGCGCCGGCTTTTGCAGGAGCAACCGTGGTAGCACCCGGTTTTGCAGGAGTGGCAGTTGTAGCGCCGGCCTTTACAGGAGCAACCGTGGTAGCACCCGGTTTTGCAGGAGTGGCAGTTGTAGCGCCGGGCTTTGAAGGAGCAACTGTGGAAGCATTCTCAGCGTTATCTGTCGTAATACTCGCATGTGTAGCTTCAGTATTTGCGGGACTTGCTGAAGAAGCTGTGCTCACATCTTGACCTGGAGCATTCGAACTAATACTCGCATGTGTAGCTTCAGTATTTGCGGGACTTGCTGAAGAAGCTGTGGTCACATCTTGACCTGGAGCATTCGAACTAGATATTTTCTGCTCGGAAGCCTCCGTTGTTTTTCCATCCGTTTCGTCCGGAACAACTGTAGTTTTTCCCTTTTGGTCTTTCTTATGTTGCTTTGATTTGTCTTCCTTGGAATCTTTTTCCTCAGAATCTTCTTCACTATCTTCGTCATCACTTTCTTTCTGTTTCTGTTTCTCCTCAGCTTTCTCTTTTAGCTTTTCCAGAAATCCTTCAAACTTCTTTTCAATTTTTTTCTTTCGTTCTCGTTCGAGCTCTTCATTCTTCTTTTTCTTATGCTTCTTGGGACGTTTAGAGTCGCCATCCTTCTTTTTTGACTTCTTTTCCTTTTTACCCCCACCACCGCCCTGACCTTTCTTCACACCACGTCCGGCCGCTATGCCATCCAGCTTTTCACCTTTAACGGGAGCTTCCAGCGCCTCATCTTCATTCAATCCATCTTCTGGTACGACAGCAGTCCCACGTTTAACTCTGATTACCGCATCATGATCTTCTTTCTCGATCTCTGTCTCAGCTGCCACATGAACAGAAACCACCAGGCAGAATAGTCCTAATAAATAAATTAGTTGGCGCATTTTGGTTTAACTTAGTTTGGATAACCATGCGACCCTGCTGTTGAACGATGAACTTTTTGATTAGGTGTACCTCTTATTACATATCTAACTCAACTATTTAGAAATTTATTGTTTATTTAGGAATTCTGCAAGAAATCATAAAATACAAAATATCGTAAATGTTTGCCCTTGAGGTGAGGTATTTGTGCTGCGTCTGGGTCATGTTATTTTATGGGTGTTATTTAATAGTACCGACAAAAATGCTGAAACTTGCCGCCAAAAATCCTGAAACTTGCCGTAAAGAGTGTTCCGATTTCAAATTTGCACAAGTTCGGCGAAAAATAAGCTTATAATGGCTGGCACATGGCCTAAACTATCCTAACCTGACCTAATAAAACTTGTACAGAAATTAGAATTGCCGAAATATAGTATTGTCAGAATACGTTTGGCGGCAAGTTTCAGCATTTTGGCGGAAGCCTTATTTTATCACTGTGAAAGTGTGTATTTGAAGGTCCATTGCCCAATGCGGCAACTATTTTATACCGTAATTTAATCGACCGTTGAAACAATGTATTTTTTAAACAAAGAAAAAAAAAGTTATGTTTCTTTTTGATTCAATTATAAATCGACATTTTTATATTGAGTTTACGCCTTTTAAGGGTCATTAAATCAATACCGATATAAAATGAGGTATTTAGTACAGGCAATGCAAATATGTTTATTTGTTCTTTAGCCTTCATCAAATAAAAAAAAAATGGTTTATTGACGTCAAACGTAAGCATTAAATCACGGAATAATGACATCATTTTACTTGTAAAAAACTAATAATAGGCCGGCAGTACATTTCGAGCAAACAATCCTCGACGATTTCCAGGCGGGGAGTACTGAACGACGACGTAAAGCCTATCTCCAGCCGAATTCCGTCCAACACCGACCCCAATTTTCCTTGAGGCTTTCCAGATGAGCTGAGTGAAGTCATTCCCGATTTCAGAGCCCAGACCCTGTCGACGAAAATCATAGTTTCGACCTTGTGCATACCAAGCCCTTATGACCCTTCGAACTGCCGCGGATGTTTCTGACTCCGAAACTTCACCCTGAGTAGATACGATGCTAATGCTTTCACCATACTTGCAGGCTTGCTCCGTGCAGGATGGAGTCGGGTTACGGTTTCCCGTGGCCAGATGTTCTGCCCATGCTTGTGCTTTCGTGTTCAGCTGTAATTTTTAATTAATTGAATTAGCTTTTGCATAGAGTATAACGAGTATTTGTTGAACATTCGTTTTAATATAATAAGATTGACAAATCATGCAATTCTGCATTTTGATTATCAAACAACGTGAAATACGAGCAAAATTAATTCTATCTTCGAGCCGATTTGAACAAAGGATACAATTTTGGAAATCGGAATATTTGTATGACAATGCGGTGCAGATTTCAATTTCAAAATTTCAGCACATAATCTAAAATAGCCTGGTTTACCGCCACGCCATCTCTCGCCGGAGAATCGGATAATATTTCTCTTTATAAATACTTTAAACAGAATAAAAACTGCACTTACCGCGGCATCTAAGGAGAGCGATGGAGCACTGTGATCATCCCGAAAGTAATTAATCGTATCAAGAGCTGCTTTCCGGAAACCTGTGCATAAAAGATTGCCATGTAGAATAAGCTTAGCTTCTAATTTTATCATCAATAACAAAATTTACCTAAGTCTTGTCCAGTAATAACTTCTTGATCATTTGATCTCGCATCCCGGTTTTCCATATCAAGATCTTTAACGGTGGATTCGAGTGAATATTCAGGAACTCCTTCTGGATCTGACCTTCCATATCTTTGAAAAGGGGAACCGGGGTATCCAGAGTTTCTCCATTTAAATCCATTAACACTTACGGCTGTCCCTGTTTGAATCGATAGACATGATTTAAAATATATAAAATATTTAACAGTATTCTCGTATATTTGTTTGTTGAGCAATATAATGCATCAAAAAAGGGAAATTACTCATAACGTACCAGTTAGCACCACAAGTATAGTCACGAACTTCAAAATCATTTTATCTGTTTATCCGCACTCTGTAGAATTATATAAGGAATTATGTATAAAAAAATTACACCTAAACCGACTCTTTGATTAAGGTTCAACCGTTGATTTATATTTGAGCAATCACCGCTCCGCAAACGTCTTATAAATAGTCACACAAAATGAGTTATCTGAAATCTTTCATCTTTTCAGTATCCGCTGCAGCATTGAACAATATTATAACGATCATTAAACTTCCAGACATATGCACTCTCGATATCGAGACCCTGATAGTGTGCAAATAATTGATATTCACGAGCTTATTTGTCTCTAATTAATATCTTCTGTGGTTGGATTGGAGCTGCATTGAGAATGATAAGGGTTTTGAGAATCGAGAATTTAATTAGCATGAGACCGGTATCAGAGCTCAAAGCAACTGGATTGAGTTTGGAATCAGGAAAACAGTTGATAATTATTATTATATGTTATGTATGCTTATCATAGGTAATTGCAATACTCATCGGCACCTATTTTGCTCATGCTCTACCAACTGAGACTTTTGCGAGTAAATCGCATGACGTTAGTCAAGACATTGCAGCTTGTGACCAGAAGGTATGATAAAGTACCTTGTTGGCGGCATGCATGCTAGAATAAATGCTTAGTGAATCAAGTTTAGGTTTAAGTTACAAGACACTACTGTGTCTATGTAGAATCCGCTCTGCAAATAAGCGTTTTAGCACAAAATCCCACAAATATTATACTACGGTCCATATGTGCTAACTAGGACCAACTCTTTGACCGAATTTGGATGACATGAATCACATTTATTTTCATTTTACACCGTACACTTGTTTAATTTGAAATTATACTTGCAATACAATAAATAGCCATGAATAAATATGTTGAACCATTGTCGATATTTTCCTATTCTTCACTCTTGGCGTCGTCCCCCTCATCTTCACCGCTATTCTTTGTTTGATACTTCCGATATGACTTCCGGCGAAGACCCATCCTCCGCCCTGCCCCAATACCTCGCCCTTTCTCAGCACCCTCATGCTTGGGTGTCTTACTGTAATCATAAGTGTCTTTGAAGCTCTTGGTAATGTCCACCTCATCCGGGAAGTAGATAACTTCATGGAGTTTTTTGTCTTGGAAGTAAGTCTCGGGATCCACTTCAGCAAACCGGGCCACGGCATAGACATGGTTACTCTTGTCCGGTGCCGTGACGTAGCTCAAGCCGAGCCCCATAATATTAATCAGAACATTCTGTGGAATATCCGTATCCGGATTGGAGAACCAAGTTTTCCAGAGCCATTCAGCAGCGGCTTTCCCGACCGCCATTTTGGACCGGGTAGCCCGACGCATGGCGTAGAGCTCAGTGAAATTAGAGCATAGATTAAATTCTTCATTTTCACAGCTTGAGGCGGAAACGAGATTTTGAGCGCTTTCATCCGCCCACTGTTGAGCACCTGTCGTAAGCTGAGAAAGCGGTAAAAATATTATAAAAATTGACATTATACCGTTTTTCAACAAAAAATCTGAAATTACGTTCTTACGGCAGCATCCATCACTACATGGGGTACTGAATTCGCGTCGCGCTCCTTGTTTAACAGCTCCAGAAATGAGTCATGGAGTTCTGAACGGGTAATTTGGAACAATTAGTTCAGTTCTTGGACAAAATGTTCTACTCACACATTACCTTTAAGAAATTTGTTGTTATTAACAACTGTGGGCTTCTGTCCATCGTCCCCTCGTACTGTTAAAAATGGATGTAATATTTTTATAATTTTTCTATATTACAAATGTCCTCTTAATTACGAGAAATAGCTTACCACTCGTAAAACAAACCGCTGAACACAGAAATAGAACACAAATCAACCTGAACTCCGATTTATTGGTAAACTTTGCCATTGTCCCGTAAATTGGACTTCGGCGTTGAGATCCAAGTTCGAACCCAAGAAAACCTCTAGTCGGAGAAAGTAGGTTGCGGGCGGAAAAGAAGCCGTTCTACTTAAAAGTTTGGAATTTGACATCTCCGTACCTGATACTACATTTTAGTTTATTGTACACGGTGAAATGTAGTAATGTGAGCATCATAGTATTCATATGATGATATATTCATATTATTCGATGGATTACCGATCACCAGAACGAGAGGTCATTCACCTTTTACGCTTGAGTAATTCATGCCGAATTCGAATGCTACGCTCAAATACCGAAACTTAAGCTAAAATAAAAAATTTGGTACCAGTGACACTGTTTCTTGAATTATAAAGTAGTGACCTAATTTTCATAACCTAATATTACATATTTTACATATGGAAATGCTTGCCGCTTGCATAACATATATGAAATATAACTAACTGTAAGTGTCAAAGAGCACTAGGATGCAATGCAAAACCCGAGTCATTGAATAGTGTCTACGCTTGACTGACAATGGTTTTATTTTAATATACATGTATAGTACGTACATACAGGTAATACTGTTTCCGGCAACGATGTATGAATGAACATTTTCATGAACATATGTACAACGTATTTAAGGATAATTTGAATTTTGTGTATGTATGAATAAATTAACTGGGTGGTAGAACATTTTCCCGCATGGCTTCAGGGGTCAGCATGTTCCCAGGTGGCAAGTAGCGAGCGACGACGTAGACCGTGTTCATCTTGTTCCCTTTTTTGCTGGTCTTGGTTCCGTAGGTGACGCCAATACCCATTTTGGTTGAGGCCTTCCAGACGAGGGCCGTGAAGTGACCCCATTTGTGCAAGTCACCGGCGGAAGGGTTCTTGTAGTTATAGAGACTCACTTCGTCGTACCAAGAGTTAACGGCCCATTTGGCAGCTTCGAGCCCCGTCGGAACTTTCCCCGTGGCCCCTTTGTACGCCAAATTCTCACCGTACTTGTCGCAGGGACCGCAGGAGTGTTTCTGGACATTGGTTCGAGATTCCAGGTCAGCGTAGGCTTGGGCTTCTTGATTCAGCTATACATCGAAAATTGAAAAATTATTCATAGTCGGCGATTTAAAATATTATTCCAAATATATGCATTGTACCTTGGCGTCAAGAACTAGCGGAGGTGATCCGTGCCGAGCTCGATATTCGTTGTGCATTTTTAATGCTAGATCTCGAAAATCTGTAAATTAAAATTATTTAATAAATATCTACGTTTTCTGTCAATCGATTCGCAAAGTCTGTTTACTCACCTTGCGTGGCCTGTCGCTTTTTGTGAAGAAATCTCTTCCTGATCTCATGATCATCGTCGTCTGAGAAATCTTGGGAATCAAAATCTAGAAGCAAAAGACGTGTCAGTCTCAGTGTACAAGACGTTGAATATTACTTATACTGAACTTACCAAATTCTTGATCCTGATCCTGATCTTCATCGAAAGATTCTTCATCTTCATCATTGGACTCGAATTCAAAATCCAAGTCATTGTCCCAACTCTGCCTCATTTCCCGAACACTGCTACTGCTATAGTAGTCCTGGGCCTGAATTCCAATCAGCCCAATCAAGCTCAGTAATATTAATCCTAAAACCCTCATCTTTGAGATCTCAAAATAAGCACCTAATGAAATTTTACTTCCGTTCCCGGGAACGGACTACTACGAAGTTGAAAGGAATTGGAACGGATTTCAGGGTTTTATATCGGCTCGGATTTTTAATTTGCTGATTTTCATGATAATATCAGAAATAAGTTTAAATGATGCAATTAGGCGTTAACCGAAATTATGTATCTTTTCCCTGTGTGGTTAATTGAATAATTAGCCGGGTTGCATCTAAAATGCGAGTTTGATCAGTGCTACGTTTATAATTAAACCTAGCTAGAGCCACAGTGACAATTAGTTGATTTCGATCAAGTAATATTATATACTAATTATACCAGGAAATAATTATTACAACCTCAAACCTGCAAAAACGCTGACCAAAGTAATTTGCTTATAATTAAATCTTCATTTAAAATAAGATTTTTTGTTAAACAGGGTCAAATTTCATTTATTCAAATATCAAGTTGATATGATTGAAGTAAATTCAACGTTAACTTCAGATTTTAAGTTAATTGCAGAATAAGCTGCAAAGTTTTATTAAATCTTGAAGCGAACGACCGCATATGCATGATAGCTTCGGTCTGGTGCTCGTCTGTAGCTCATGCCAGCACCCAACTTGGTGAAGTTGGGGTTCCGGGTAATGACGTCAAAGGTCGAGTCATCACCACCTTCCTCATCCGTAAACCAAGACTCGTAGACCCATTCGGCTGCTTCAACACCTTGGGGCAAAGGACGCGGTGATCTGCGTTTGGCCAGCAATTCCGCGTATTCCGTGCAGTCCGTGCAGCTATGTTTCTTTTCCAGGTGCTGAGCCTCGTCGTCCGCCCAAGCTTGAGCTTCGGCTGTTAACTGTATACAAAAAAATAAAGTATAATGAGGATTCAAATACAAAATGTGAATATTATTGTGATTTACTTACAGCAGGGTCCAATACTACTGGAGGCATGCCATTTCTTCTTCGCAAATCATTGAAAAGCTGCAGGAATTTCTGTTTATATTCTGTTGCAGATATGAAAAATTTTGCGGATTTAGTTTGCAGACTTATTGTTAGTTTATTTAGCATTAAGTATAGAGGTTACCTTCCAAGCCACCAGTAGCACGTTTCTTCCTATCGTAACCTAAAATTGACAAACCAAGCATTTAGAACATGTTTAATTTTGAAACACAAATGTGCCCGTAATTTTGCCATACTACGCTCTTCTTGAGAAACAGCCTCCAAATGAACACTTCCAGCAATACGATATTCCTGTCCAGCCTCAACCTCAGCAGGACTCGGTGCGGCCTGAAGTCGTCCAAGTTCCCTTTCATCCGGCAGCTCGTCACTCGACACGGGGTAGATCACGATTCCTTCCGGCGGCGGTGATTCCAGAGTGGCTTCCGAGAAAGCGTTCGGGGCGTCGTAGAAGACCTCGACATCTTTTGGTGGCGGAGCTACGGCTTCTTCAGATGGAGATGAGGATGATGTTGGAAACTCAAGGCGTTCTGATTCCGGGTCCGGACTCACCTCTGTTACAGCTTCATCGCTTTCACCTTCATCATAATCATCATCATCTGGAGTTGGTGTGCTGAATTCACAGCTTGTAGATTCTTCTTCGTCGGATTCTGCTGACTCGGGCGAATCAAGATATGAATAATCTTCTTCCGAATAGTAATCGTCGGAATCATCTCCAGAGCGCCGAGATCTGGCCGCATTATCCGTTTTGACTGGAACTTGTTCAGTGGGGAACGAAAAATGTTCCGTTTCGTCAGCTGGCTCAGTCAATAACCTGGCCAGAACTTCGTCGTAGTCGGCATCTCGTTTCTCAACAACGTCAATCTCCTCGATGTCCTGTTCTCTGGCCTCGGCAGCTTCGTAGTCCGCATCCCGCTTGTACCCATTGTCCACGTTCATGTTACCGGGGAATTCATAGTCTTCTTGGCTAGACCGTTTGTATCTGTCCTCCAGTCCCATTTCATATAGGGAGCCGTAGTCGGCTTCTTCACGTTTGTCACGAGCAGCTGCGTCGTCGAAGTCGTCCGTCGATCTTTCACCATATGCTGTATCCTCCTTGTCGTCAAAGTCGTAGCGAAATTGATCTATACTGGCTGCACTAGCTTCTAAGGTTAGGTAACCTATAACTAGCAGCGTTGTCGCTGCAGTGGCCTGGAAGAGCCTCATAATAAATAGTGCAGAAATTAATATTAGCCCTCGAGAAAAATTTAGTGTTTTACATGTGGAGACACAAGTACAACTAATAACTGGCATTCAGGGTCGCAATTCGAATTTTAAATCGTTTTCGGCAATTAACCAGACTTAAAAGAATTGATTGACTTATCTACTTAACCCAAATTACTCAATATTTCATCAATATTCTGAACGGATTGGGGTAAATCCGAGTCATATGAAGTTCATCGCCGTAATTTGTTTGACATTCGGTGGCTACGGGTTCTAAAATAACTCCGTTTTTAATATTCATTTCCTGTGGTTTCCGCTGATTAAAATTAAAAACATGATAATTAGGAGCAAGCTGAGAACTTTGCGATGGAAATTTAATTAGTCTCCATGCCTGACACAAGCACCGGGCTTACCGCAGTTTTAATTTAATTAAACACAAAAAAAATCCGATGTTCTACACGGGCTGGAAATGTGGCTTTCATACCGTGGTACCTAACACGAGTCAAATCTTGAAATTGAAATACACATATGCTGTGAGCGCTTCATTCTTACCAGCTTAATTTGAGTACAGCTACGCATTACATTAACATTATACAAACAGATCTTCATTTGACCATGTTCTAAATCCGCCGAATACAAGCTTCCTAATTAAAATGAGTTAACTAGGTTGCGGCATGCCGCTTTGAAGTTTTTGCTGATCGATTTAAAGCATTTTTGCGGTGAAATCAGTCAAATTTATAGGCATTAAGGTGACCTATAAACCAATTTCACAAGCTGACAATGAAAATTGTCGTGATCAGTATTACTATATAACTTATTTCAACATTGAAAACCTCGGCGTTCTCCATAGAATAATTCTGCGCCAAAGCCTATAGAATATGAGAAAATTATTATACTAAATATACTTGATTTTTGGTTATACATACTGTCAATTTATTTTCAAATCGAACCAATACAACGTTTCAATACAGATCAATTGAGAAAATGATTGTGATTGTGAGAATCGGATATATCATTTAACTAGTGAACCGCCCGACAGCATATGCATGGTAGCTCCTGTCCGGAGCTCGTCTGTAGCCAACGCCGACTCCGATTTTGTGAAGATTGGGATTGAGGCTAATGATATCGTAGCTGTCATCTTCTTCCCCGAACCAAGAGCCATAAACCCATTCCGCCGCTTCAACTCCGGTAGGCAATTTTCGTGAGGAACGACGTCTGGCCAAAACTTCAGCATACTGTGAACAGTCATCGCAACTGTGTTTGTTTTCCAAATCCTGAGCTTCGGTCTCAGCCCAGGCCTGAGCGCCACGGGTCAACTAAAATGCACAAAAATTATTAGCGTTATTTGCACACAAATTTTATGGGAATTTTCAAAAATTTGGCAGCCCTTACGGTCGGATCCAATCGAACGGTCGGAAGATTATGATTCCTTCGGAACTGGTTGAACAGTTGCAGGAACTTTTGTTGGAATTCTGGAATAAATCGAGTTAAAATTAATACATGGCTAGTCTAGATTTGCATGAACGCGAACTTAGATACCACAACTTATTCTAATTTTTTGTTTGTTTAGCCGGTTTTTGCTGTACTACGCTAAATGGTTGTTTAATTTGACGCTGACATACTGAAACGTGTTGCAGGCTGGTTCAGCAGTACATGCATGAAAGTAGTATATTTAAAGCGTGTACCTACCTTGCAATGTTCCACCTCCGGCCTGTCTCTCAAACCTCTCCAAGCTAACTGCATATGGATCAAAAATAAATTTTACAGGAAAAATTATAAATCATTAAGTACTGGAAGCCCATTCAAGTATTTGATTCACCTTCGATTCCATCACCTCCTGCTTGTCTCTTAGACAGACTTAGCCCACTTCCACTGTGTATCAGGGCCGCTAACCCAAGGATTAATCCTAATTGAGGCTTCATTTTAGCGCAATATGCAATATTCCGTGCTTTCCAAAATAAATAACTTTACTTGGAATTTCTGAAAATACCCTTGTTAGCACTGCATTATATACTGACCCATTTTAATTGCTTCTCCTCATCAAAATCATTAATTCGGCCTTGATTGTATTAATCGTGACACTACATTAGATTCATAATATTAATGACTTTCAATGCAGTTTTTCAGCCGAATTGAAAGCTTGAATTCCAAAAGTTTGATAATTCATCAAACATTCTTTATAGGTATGTATCTACATGTGTTGGCGTTAATTTGTAATTCAGATTGGAATTAACAGTTGCGAAGTTTTCTGTGGTTTTTTAACTAATTGGCTCTGCATATACCTGTTCAAATTTTGGACTGATACCAGATACCAGGATTAATTAAAAGTTATTCGTGTGGCCTATCGGCTCATTAGGATAATGAGTCTACGCTCTCGACTTCCGTCCGTTAATTTGTTGCAAAATAATTTATCGCTTTGGTATGTATTTTGCACTGGAATGGTTTAGCTTAAGTGGCCTAATGAGCGTTTTAAACGCAGGTGAATTTTAGGCATACGAATGGTTAATTAAGATAATTAAAAACCCACGTGTAAAATGCTCAGTCATTACGAACATTTTATACAACAGGTAAATGCTCAGAAGAAAGGTTATACAGGAAAAGTTCTGCAGGTTGGTTTAGGCTATGGCTTTGCCCTATACAGATTTTGTCCGATTCCAGCGTTTCATTCAGCATATGGCATTTACAGAAGAATTTGCAGTACCACGTAGTATTTATATAACGAGATGAAGTGAAACGCGCGTTAGCAAATACTAACCTCGGACTTGAATAAAACACTATAAAACACTATACAATACTTAATTTATACTGTATATAATTATGTTATATAATGGTAACAACTTTATTTAATGTTTCACATTGTATTTTGTTGTACATTTTCATCATGAGTTATGCATATTTTGTAAACTTAGCCTCCTCGGCAGCTGAATAATGATGAAACTGCATTGTTCAAATAAATCTTGGACAGATCCAATTGTCCCTTGCTACCTTTCCTTATACGTTCACATGGACCGCGGCATTGAGTTCCAGAACAAACTTCCACGCATCGGTCGTGTGGGTCCAATGATGATGCCCAATTGCTGAACGCCGGCGGGATTGTCACGCAAATCCCTTCGGACCACAGGAACGTGAATGCTTGACCTATATTTAATTGACCAATGAATGATTCAGAAAATATATATCCGTATTTCGTGAAATGGATCACTAATGTCACTGATTGATTTGCATCAAAGAAATACCGACTCACCTTCCAAATTTGGCTCACTGTACAGAGTTACCATTTGAATTCCGCTTACGACCACCATATGTAAGGACAGGGTCCTTATCCCTGTCTCCAACCCGGTCCCCTACTACTTACTTCAACCCCAACTCTTCTTCCTCCGCCTTGAAGCCACACACTCAACCTTGACTCGGCGAGGAGGAGTCACGTTATTTACACAGAAGATTGTGTACCATACCATGTTACATTATGTAGTCAGTAATTCCGTTCCCATTTCCCTGCTTGGACATTCTGTGAATGCCAATGCAAATTAGATGCAAATTAGATGCAAATACCCTACCGTGCTGTTTTCAGTTAGGTTCGCCCCTTCCATTATAATAACGAGCTTCTCGGGCCCAAAACCATTCTGCTCGATGAGGAGCTCCAGCAACCACCTAACTTATGTTACCCGGAAGATCGGGCCGTTCGTAGAGGAACGGTAGGGACATGTATCTTTATGTATGTTAGGTTAGACC
>JAQFYT010000111.1:0-36625 GCA_034694925.1 Ceratophysella denticulata
ACATAACAATGGCGAAAAATAACACGTTTTGACTGTATTCACTTGAGTAGCTAGACATTTGGTATTTTAGCTTCGTAAAACGCTGGGTAAAAACGTTCATTTTCAAATACTGTGTACTTTGCTGACTGTTAACAAAAAATTCCTGAAACGCTACAGCTTATGACGTATTGATATTTGTGAATTGTCGACAGACAAGCAGCAAACAGCCAGTCAGTCAGTCCGTCATTCTTTGTTTCCGCAGGATGAAAGTGGTCCAATGTTTTTCTATTTCTATTCTTTTTTGTCCAAGCAATAGAATCAGCATTTGGAGATCGAGAGAGGTTTTAGTGACTGAGAACAAGAAACTTTTTTGTTCCTTTTGGCTGCTGTCTCGATAACGGAAGTTTGGGGCAATAGCGTTTGAGTGAGGCTATGCGGAGTGGAATACTGCTGAGTTGTGAGTAGGTCTAGTTGTAAGTAACATGTATGTTCGTAATTTAGGAGAAAACTTTCTGCTTTTCCTTACCAAAGAGAATGGAAACATATTTTATGTACAGATCTCCGGGTTTCGGAGGAAAATAGGCTACTACGGATACGGAACCAGAACTACGTTTAAAACTTTAGTCCATTAACTAATGGAATTAAACCAGTTTCCCATTCAAGCGTCTGCACTTACGTAGATTTCCTGGTACAGAACTATTCCGTCTATTTCAAATTCAACTTCAAGGCGTCAGACCTTAGAAAATCTCACGACTCACCGTCACACCTGTGTCTGCGGTGAGATTTGATCCCGCGTCCCACGTCCACTCAAAATCACAAAAAGGCGACGCCTAGCCAGCAGCAAACTTCCGGGTTTAATGCTATTCACGTCACATGCTATTGTTAAACGCCAATTAAATGCGCCCAGTGTATTCTTCTTTTGCATATATCTTTTAACTTAAACCCGCCAAAGCGTATATCAGACAATTCATTTCTTTGAGTAAATGGAATATGAATACCACTAGATGCTAGCAAAATTAACTGGAAAAAAGTTAGATTTGATTGGATTCTGCAATTGCGATAGGCTGTTTTCATAAAAAAGAATGAACTTATTTTCTAATTATCATGGAGCAGATATACGAAATTATTCGGACATTTGATTGATTGGTTGAAAATTTTGAATCTAAAAATCGCAGTCCCCCGGCGGCGTCGGAATTGGAGGAGGTGGTGGCGGTGGCGTTGGTGGGAGCGGGGTGCCGTTGAAGCGGAAGAAGAGTTTACCGGACGCTGTAACACTGCCGAAATCGACGGCAGGGATGTGTCGGGAAGAGATTGCGGCCCTGGGCTCAGCCAGACGCCAAGAAGTCCGCCGTCAACAGGATGAAGCGGAGAAATATCGAGCTAATCCATTTCTCTATTTGCTCAATCCCAATATCAAGGTACACACGGCCTCCTTTCTGACTCACAAATTAGATTTTTTTTAATTAAAATGCTAAAATCTCCACTTTTCTTCTTGTCTCCGTACAGAACTGGTTTTCTCGTCAGAAGCTGATGGTGTTAGTCCTCTTTATCAATCTATCCCTAGCCATTCTCTTCCTTCAACTCCTGTCATGATGACAACTTCCGCTCTCCGCCTTCCGCCTCAAATCTACATAAATCCAAAAAAACACCAGAAGCTTAAAGCCCATATGAAGCGAATTCTCGGCGTTTGATTACTGCTTACTCCTAAATTGCCACACGTGAGCGTGACTTATCACCTCATCTCCCTAGCCCTCGCGCCGCCTTTGCTGATGGCAGAAGTGAGGACAATAGAAGGAGGACAGAGTGAAAGAATCTCAAGGAGCTTGCTTGTGTAATTCAAAATTCAAATCGAACCTTTTGTACAGAGAAGATGAGCTCAGCATGGAGAGTGAAATGAAAACTGACTTTCACTCCTCGTTCGGATTCCCATGGTTTTGCATCAACAAGGACACGACTCAGGCAGGAATAACCTTCTAAAGCTTCAATTCAAATTATCAGGTCAAAATGGAACTCTCTGAGCATTGCCCATTGTGCGTTCTGATTGACTGGGGGAGAAAGGAAGCCTTTGAATCGAATTTTGCAATCAAGAGTTCACCAGTACACAATACACATTACACCCCCTACGGCCTCAGCAATTCGATTTAGAGGTGTTGTGTAGGGTTACGGTCTGGACAACAAATGACAGTTTTTTATGTATACTAGAGCTACATGTCTCTTTAAAGAAATATGATTAGATAATTGTCAGATTTGGTTAACTTAAGTTACTTTTCGTTATTTGGACGGAAATCAAATATTAAGTTATTAATTAATTGCCTTGTTAAATCTCTTATAAGTATTATCCAATGTTGTAAGTTGTAAGCGTAAACGTGTGGTAAATTGTTGGGCACTGGACGGACAGCAAACAACATCTTTGAACTGCAAATTGAATTCGATTACAGATTTTTAGAATACTGAGCTTCGATTTCGCCATATGCTCACTTAGACATCAGAGGTATTTTCAACGTTTTCATAATTCGAAACGTTTTCCGGTGTAACTTTGTTAGCTTGGAACTCAGAACGTCAATATTTGATCTAAAAATTGATATTATGCCATGTTTCTTGATACTAGACGTAGTTTTCGGCATACAAATTCAGTGACAACCATGCCAACAGTTTTCCATGCTATGTGTAAATATATTAGGAAATGCTTTTACTTTTAAGTGAGCGTAAAATGAGTTTTGGTCGTAAGTGCATTTGCCCAAGTTATAACCTATAGCGGGTTCATTTGTTTTGGTGGGAGTATGAGGGCAAGTCAGAAAGTCAGCCCCGTGCTTTCTCCTGTTGACAAACCCTAATTAATGTTGGTAGAAGTCTAGCTAGAAGTCATTATGTACCTCTACTTACGGTCTAGTTTGTATAGTTTAAGGACTTTCCATCACCTCGCATCTACACCTACCATTAATTAATTAATATTACTCATATACTCAACTTGTGAAAGGCCCGCATTTTGTATCACAAAGAAAAGTGTTGTGACGATCCTGAGCCTGTTGGATTTACTGTTACGACGCTGACGCTTAGACAAAAAAAAATTCATGGGCACGCACAACAGGCGTTTCTTGTCGACACGAGACAACACACACAGCCCCCTTTTGCCCTGTTCAATTTGAAATACTTATGTAACCTGTTCCGCGTGCCTTCTTCAATTCCTTTAATACAAATAGCTCACTTCAAAAGTCTCAAACTATAGATTTTGAAGTCACCAAGAACCGAAAAAAGAAAGAAAAAAATTACACAACTTATCTGTGAAGTGTGGTGTGGCCTTATGTACTTCTGAGAACAAAAAACACAGATAGGTAAGTACTATACTACCTACCTACCTATAATTAATTAGTGTATGCTTGTGCGGCGAATGCTAGGAACCTTATTGACCAAATTAGAGTGATACTTTTAGATTATGCTACTGTTAAATTAACCGGGAAAGTCGGTGTACAGACGTCATATGTGCTCCGTGATCGTATACTTCTAACAAACGTGAATATCCGCGTGCCTTTATGTTAAGTTAAAAAAGCATGCGATCACCGAATCACATATGACATCTGAACCAAAGTTGAAGAGTCTACGCTTTGAGATTGTTCCTTTGTAGCCAAGAAGCCAGTGAATGGGATCAGATATGGATTGATGTTATTGGTTCAAGTTTAGTTTGAATTGTGAAACCCTGTTTGTTGCTTGAAGGACGACCAACATATCTGTATGGTTTTTCTCGTTACTTCGAAATTTAGATTTAAAAGAAAATATACTACGAATTTTACATTTAAGCTTAGAAATTGGGATTGAGCTGATTGAGCCTACAAAATATGGGAATCTATATACACAAACCAGCTTCACACAATTGTCTTCAGAAGCCGCCTTAGATATTTCAATTGGGCACTGTACACTAGGTGAAAAAGCCTGATTTGAACTAAACTATTTCATTGTATAATAGTCCATGTTCATTAAATTGTATATATACGCACTACTATATGAATACCTACAGTATACCACAGGGAAAGGAGGAAAAGTCATTACTGTATGTAGGTTACACTCAATAAACTACACAATTAAATTGGTAAAACCTTGTCCAAAGGTGTTTTTAGAATCAATCTGATCGAATATTTCATTCATCATTTATTTATTCACTTAGTTTTAGTAGCTTAGCATTTTTATCATACTAGCTTAGTTTTTAATCCTAGGAAGCCATAAGTTCCATTTCCATCATAAAGCCTTTTAACCGTGAACTGTAAAGCTAGCCAAACTAAAATACATTCTGTTATGTCCGTTTCAGGACACAAAGTATGGTGTATCGTATTTTAATCTATCCCGTATTTCCGTCCGAAAGACTGCAAGATTATGATTATTGTTTCAGTTTGATACTGCCTGTTTTGAGTGAGCAATTGGATGCTAGATTTTAGGCCTAATCCTTAGGTGTCTAATGTATCATCCACACCGGAGAAAGTCTGAATCGATCAGGCAAGAGGCTACTATGGAAAGGACATCAATATTTTTCGCACTTAAATAAACCTTGCTGACACTGCGATTGCGCTGAAGAAACTGAGAATATGATGCTTGACACGTTAATAGCGCGCAGCCCAATATTGGGATGGACTACTGGCGCCAAGGAGCGTGAAGTGCTAAACGAATGAACATGTGAATTTGACGCTTAAGAACAGCACTCCACTTTCACCGGTGTGGTTGAAAAGTAGATATGGATACTATAAATAAATCAAAACATATATACATAGAAACATTTTTCGCCGAAATCCAGATTGTGTTGCCAATTGGAATGATAATACTCCAGAACGTAAACTAGCCTAAATCCGTTTTAGTAGAGAAAGTTCCCGTGAGGAGAAACTCCTCGTTCTTCAAACAGCAGCCCATTCTCTGTGGCAAAAGTTCGGTGTGTCTGGTGGAGGGACAGTACTTGAGAACAAAAACTCGTTTCACGGGTTGTCCAAACTTAAAGTCGTGAGGTGAGTCAACCACATGATTCAGACTAACTTCCTTCTCAAAAATGAGCTTAATCCTTTCACTCAACTCCGACTTTCCCCCACCGACAATTTGGATGTAATTCGGGAGCAGGCTGGGCTGGGCTGGTGGGAGCCGGGCAGTCTCATTAGAGTGTGTCGCCAGAACTTCACTCAAGTTCACTTGAGGAAACTTCTGGGCAAAGGAATGGAGTTGTGACACTTCCTTCTCAACGTGGGACAGGGACGCCACGAGATTGGAGCGGTAGATGTTCCCGTCCTGCAACTCCGCTCCATTGTCTGCCTCGGTTCCAGCATTGTAGCAAGTAGCGATCATGTTCTGGCCCAAGCACCGTGTCAATTGTGTCAAGTGCTGAATGAGCGTGGATGGAACTTTGTAGTCCATTGTCAACTTGTCAACTTCTTCGAGTACTTTGAGTGTGGAAGCATGCATGAGACAGGGGTAGACTAATTGACACACATCTTGAAGACGCCGGGAGCTCAACCAATGCAGGACCTATAAGAAGAAGATAACAAGCGCTGTTTATGGATGTCCTATTTGGGAGGAATTTCGATTAAATAAATAGCCCCAATTAGACACCCACTCTCACTTTCATTTAAAATCTTTGAGCCCACACAGAGTGAATTAGTTCATTGTTTTGATTATGTCAGATTAGCTAATTTGGCGAATTTAAACTCTGTACGGTTAGTCAAACATTGCGTAAGTAGTATAATATTTAAAATTACACAGCCATTGCCATATTACCATTACCTTTTCGGCCTCCTTGGTATCATCAAAGAGCCGTTTTTGTCTTCGTGCCGGAGCTGGTGCTGCATTTGACCAAACCTCTAACCAGAGATTTCCAGGAACTTTCATTCGTGGGCTGAGTTCTCCAGTCGAATTCCCATATTCATCAACCCCTTCCGTTTCCACCCAATCTCGGGGTGAATACCATCTCACGAAATCTTCCAGGACGGAACCAGGATTAGCAGCCTAATAACGAAAAACAGTGAAAAGTCAAAATGACTATAAACTCCGACAGTTATTAAAAATAAATTCGACAACAAATTGCTTAACTTACCTTGAAAGATTGCATATCCGACGTGAGGGAAGCACTCATCATTTTCGCCCGCTGCTCACTTCCTTCAGCATCATTTCCTAATTCCACGAGCATCTTGGCCTGTTCATCTATCACGTCCTCAGTGAGTGGGGCTGGGTCCTACAGAAATGAAGCAGAGGCAGAAAATGACAGACTATTAGAACACACGGGCGGCTGAGTTTAATACAGCCCAACACATAATTGGATAGACGGAAGAACACCCACATCCATATTTCATAATAATGTTCTCATTTAAAAAAAAAGCCACACACGCAAAAGAGAGGCACGACCGAGTAGTCCGCGTCCGCACACCTACTACGGTGTATTAGCCAACACTTTTTGCCTTGTCAGATAAAAACTATGTAGTTCACTCCACCTGCATTTTCACTAGTGGTGATAAACTCATTAGGATCAATTTATACGATAAACCTCAGCACGTGCAATAGCGTTCAACAGAAAGAAAAGTAGAGTCAAGAAATATATGTATGTGTCAATTCACTACGCGTCTATTTTAATTTTACCTAACTTTTAACTTATTACCAGTCTCATTACCTGCGTAATCGGGATGTACATTGGTTCCCCAGTTTTAAGGAGACGCATTCGGCCACATTTCCTCAGCCTTCCTTGTGGCGTATTCAAACGAGCAATATTTTCTTCATTAACTGTCAACGTGTCGTCACAGTCGAAAAATTCTTCGTCATCGCTTTCTGCAAAAAAAAGTTAGGAAAATATTGAATGTATTTAAATTTCATGAATTGACCGAATTCGCATTTATTACTAGTGTCCCAAAAATACTTAAGCCCCTGTGTAATTTCATGTAAATCTATGTGAGATGCAAGCGTCCATTTGCGTAACACACGCAACGAACACTAGTATGGGTAAAGCAAGGTATCCAACGATTGCGCTGAATACCACAATACTTTTCATTTAATTTAAATACTAAATCTCGTAAACTTTACACGCCAAATATTGCCGAACTTAACCAGACTCCCTAACCTAGCCTTATCCAACACCTCATATGAACAAAATAAATATCCGGCGTCCATGTAAAGATCCAGCAGCAGTATTTATAGCAACCTTACAAAAATTGCATCACATCACAGTCCAGCTATTAATATATTTAACATCAAACATCAACTACTATTAATCGAGTACCACAAGTATTGTGAAAATCTTTGGCCACCGGAAGTAGAATGCAATTATAAAGCAGATTTTGTTTAAATTAGGCACCTAACCATGATATTGCGATTTAGCCCATATTTGCGTAATCATGAGGTTTCTAAATTACCATCTGAAACATGAAAAGGATAGACCGATATGTCTAGATGAATTAGTGGAATTAAATAGATCACCTTCTCAAAATTTAGAATTAGACACGGTTAAACAAGTGGGTGAAGCAACGTTATACAGTTTACACTTACGCTACCTAGCTGCGTCATGTGATGTGGGCATTGTTAGCCTTATTACCTTCGCCTCTGGCCTACCTGTCACTACATTTAAATGTTTGAACATTGTTGAATTGTAATGTTGAAGTTATTATCTCGGCATTCGGCCCATTATGTGTGTTTTGACCATCCCTTGAACTCATTACTCCACATTCGGTCCGGCACAAGTCAGAGCCAAACCACCGTTTTGCAACACTTTTGAACCCTCATTAAAATCTGATACTCAATATTCACAGCTCAAAGCCAAAGTCTATTGTTGTTTTAACATCGATTGACTTTCGATTTTTGACATGCACTTGATCCGACACATGGAGATTGAATCAATATTTAAACACTATATTTAATATCAGATCAGCAAATATTGAAATACTGAGAGTGTCGAATAAGACAGGGGACAAGGGTAAAGAGGCGTGTTGGTGGGTGTCAATGCTTATTAAACATCAATAGGTAAAAGGCAAGGAATATCTTACATAAACTTTGCCTAATTGAAGCAAAATTGTGAACGACTGAACCACAAAATTCTGCTTTGTGCAATATCAGCGTATACCGTCTTTCAACTTGAATCTTTATACTGTTTGGCGATTAATTGTAATATTACCGTCGGTAGATGAGTCCGGATTGTCGAGACTGGCTCTTTCCTTCGTTTCTCGCATCTGTTTCTTCTCAATACAACAATTTAGCATTTGTAGTTTTTGATTTAATAGACAGCTACCAGAATGAGGAGAACCACGCTCCAGCCTGTAATATACAAAACAATATAACATATTATAATTAAATATTGTACAATCTGTGATTATGTAGGTGTATTATGTTTTGCTTTGTAAACCTGCAAAAAAATCAAAATAATTGTGGACCATTTTACACAAATTGCCACTTTACAGGTAGCGATAAAGTTACATTAGGTATATCCTGACAGTATTGAGTAAACCCAAATAAATAAGTAAATAGTTATCCGAAGCTCATAAAATTTTAGGTAAAAATCCGCATGCACTATATTCAAACGCATTGAGTGATTATATGCACGTTTCAATTAATGTAATGACATACTTCAGAACTTCACTTTTCAAGCATGCTGATCTCGTGGTGTAAGTACTTGTACACTGAAATGGATTAGCCAGGTACTCAGATTACTGTTACAATTAATTAACAGGACGCGTCGTAAATTACGACGCATACATATGCAAATGTATGGGATTGTAATTGTACTGATTCGTTCTACAAAAGATACTAAATCAACACGTGTCAGTTCCTTACACCACCGCACCTCTTCTCCTCCATTTAGAAACAATGCAAGGTCTCTTACATAAGTAAATTCAATTAAGTTAAGTATCTTCGGGAGGCGTTTCACTGATTTTTACAGCCTGGAGAGGTAAAAGAAGGATGGACTTAATCGAAATAACCTCTAACATAACAACTAAGCAACGTACCTATATGCATGTGATTAAGTACATCAAGAAGACAAGCTCAAGTCGTAGATTTAAGTAGAATGACGTTTGTAGAGCATTAATGACAGGGATTTACATCATCCTTCCCAAATCTCGGTTAAACGCATAACAACGCTCACTTGAGCAGTGATCTCGATAATACGTAGATTTCATGTTTTATTTTATGATGGAATAAACAGAGTTTCACAACAAGAATGCAAAGTACAAACAAACCCTTCTTTTCTGTCAAGTAACAGCCAATCGATTAACATTACGATCCAATTCATATGCTCTGTTTACACAACAATAGTACTAAAACTGTTTGACAGCAGCTTGGGACGAGAACGTGTGATGATATAAGGTTAGAAATAGTAGATGGGCTTTGAGGATAATTTGATATTGAAGTCGCTTAGAGAATATATGCATATTTTCTTCAAAAAAGTTGCTTCCAAAGTATTTAGTGGTAAACTTAATTTGCGTATACTATATGAACAGGTTTACATTCTTGCTCATTTTTTAAATAAAATTTTTAAATAAAATATGCGCCTCATAAGTACATCATCACATCAAGCTACGATTTTACTGCCGTGTATAAGGCATTAGTAAGAAAAATCTGTGACAGACGAACAGTCAGAATGGTTCATCCTAGTAGACCCTTATGGCCTAAAAGTTAACAGCTACGCTAAGATACGATCATCCCCCTTCCCAAATCACTTTACGCATTTTCACACTAACATTTTATTTGTCATTTACGATTGCCTCGCCTCTCGGCCAACAACTTCAAAATTGAAAATATTCCAATTTCTAATGCGTCAATATTTGATGATTGATTTTGACAAGACTATTTTGTTACACGCTACTTCAAATATTATTAGCTTAAGTTAAGACAAATAGCAAATGACCATCGCTATCGTAGCAATGCCTTACAGCCAGTGAAGCAATAAGTAGCACCGCAACAACGTAATCCTATTCCATTGGAAATTGGATTATGAATATATTATTGGAAATATCAAGATAAATGCCGAATGCCCTCGGTGTCAATAAATCAAGTGTCTGATTAACACGAGGATTTGCCCAGATGATAAATTACCAGTAGATTCCATTGCAATAATATTTACATTTACTAACCTCTGAAATTACTTGGTAAGCACTTGTAGCGTTTTGTTTCTTACTAACTTATTGGCAATATCGTGAAATATCTAGCAAATAACCTATATATGTACATACGTTAATTCGCTACCTATTTTAAGCTTAGGTGCAAGTGCAAGAGTGTTACTAAGCGGTCCGTTTGACGAGGAGCGAGATAAAATCTAATTTTAAACTCTGAGGACGAGGCTCATCAAGAAAACGATATGGAGTTAACGCTCATTGGGAATGCGTAAGAAGGTCCTGCGGAGGAATGTGAACTGAATGCAATTAATTAGACGGCTCAGAAGATTGCCTTCTGTTCCACCGTTCTTTAACCCTCCACACTCCACGGACGTCAGCCTAAGTTCGTATTAGTATCTGAGCCCTTTCATTAAAGAAAGAAGTCAATAAAATTGAGAGTAGGCTAGAAGAATATATGGGCTGGTGCTTTAAATGTGTTATGCATAAAGTGAAACTTCTGTAACGAGATCAAAAGACGAAAAAACTCGTATTAATCGTGACCAAGGCGTGGAGTGGGAAAAAACTATTCAGCCACCATACCAAGTCAGATCTTCTTATCTCGCTACTCACTTTTCTTATGTTGTCCTGATATGCCGCTGTGCTGCGGCCATTCATAATAACATAAAACATAACCCATATTCGGAACTGAATCAATGCAACTCCATACAAAACTGTCGCTTAGTACATTGCGGAAGATCGTATGTGTCCGATTTAATAAAACTGAGAATGTGAGAATTCTAAGAATCTTCCCAATTCACAGCAGGCTGTACTGGGCTAAAATAATATTAATTTCTGACAATTCCATTTTGTCAGCCGTACTTCCTCAGCATTTCCGTGCATGTTTGTCACTGCAGCTCTCATCTCGGATATGCTAATTTTCTGCAATACATCAACCTTGGACAACAGAAAACTCAACATTTAGAATTCTTCCTGGGGTCCATCTGGACTGATATGGGAAATCTCAAATATATTCTATCTTAGCATTAGCTACACGTAAGATCCAAAGATCTAAAGTCGTGGCGGTTGTAATTATCGCAACAAGGAATCTCATAAAGATTTAGCTCCAGATACATATGGAAAATATACGATATCTGTAGAAGTCCTAAAGTTTTCGTTGCTTACTTCCTTACCTAACTAATGTAAGGTAAATGCAAAACTTCGAACCGTGATTCAGTAACAGAAGTCACGAGTTCATGATCCGATAAGCATAATCCCAACACCAAAATCATAATTATACATACTACGTTAAATTCAATTGATGTTCAGTCTAATACTAAGAAATCTATAGTATAGAGCAATGTTTGCGTATATATGGCCCCAGCACTAAAAATATTTCAATCTTAATTTCGTTTTTGCTAATGGTACTTAGGTATGTCAGTATTTTCGAGATAAAAAATAAGGCGTTGCTCGGTTAAACCTAGGTTAAACAAACTCAAACTAAAATATAAAATACTCAATGATTATGAACGGTCACTCCACAACTTTATTAACATGATGCTATTTTCTGTTCTTCACAGTAGAGATTATAGCGCCCTTCCAATCCGCTGGCCTCCATAAATTCATAGCCCCATAGCCTCCAAGATTCATTTACCACCATGAAATTAAATTAGGTAGATGAAGAAACGAGAGTAGCCGCAGATACCTATTAATCTCAAACCAGAACGCGGGGTGCCTGAGACAGGTTCTGCGGGGGCATGCAGGCATGCCTAGTTCTGCGCGGACCACTAGCATGTTAGAAACTTACATCTTATTACTACAGGTATTATACAAAATTAATGGAGTTCCGACGTTTCTTGCATAGGTACATATACGTATTAAAGCATTTCTAATTCGCAAAGTAGTAGCAGCTTAGACAGTTCTAACGTTACGCAAACACTTGTTATAGTTTATAGTAACAAGATATCGGTAGGTAACTCGAAAATTAGATGCAGACTTTACGGATTAGCACTTACAAATAGGCGTTAATTCAGCGCAATCTGTGCTAATGTGACTAATTTAGGCTAAATTAAAATGAAACTAACCAAACAAGCACTTAAATCAAAACAAATATGTATCAAAAGTATCAAGTCAAATTAAAATGAAAGTGGATAGACCAGGAGCAGAGAATTATCACCCACGAAAACAATAATCCATATCTAAACACCCAGACGCTTACATACAAGTCCAGCTTGTCTCAAACGAGAAAACCAGTCTCAATTACTTTCTCTAAACATGTGTTTCAATTGGGAATAATGGGAACTAATTCCAAACTGCAATTAGGCGTTCAACAACTCCTCAACTCCGCCAAACACTTGTTACGTACGAGTGACAATAAGGAATTTAACCGACCGAGACAACGAGCCTCCATGTAGTAAAAGCGGACACAAACGTTCTCAATTTAAATATTTCATATACTGCACAGAACTCACCAACAATCCTCGCAATAATTACAACTCTGAAACTTTCCGTTGTAACAGCTAAACAATTGCAAGTTATGATTTTCGTGATTCACAAATCAAATTAATTGTGACGTTTGTGGTTGTGCTGTTGTACGGTGTATATTTATATCATTCAGAATTTGTGTGTATTGTTTCAATGATTCTTGGTACAGGCTGGTGCGGAGCAAAAAACAGTATGCAGATTCAGATCTTTGTCATAAGCCTACTAATTAAAGGAACTTAGGTTGTAAAAATACAAAAAATGCATAACAATTAATTTCCACAGGATTACAGATACTTGCATTATGCAATAATAACAGAAAAAAGAATGTAAAATTTAAAACTAACGTTTCAGCCAAAATGGAAAATTCAAGACTTCTTTTTGTAAAACAGCGGACAGAGTTTTAAAGCCAGTTGTCCATTGACAGTTGGATGAGAAATGAAGCGCCAGGCCCTATTGTTGCTCATGACTCCTACGCTACAGCTACGACTTACAGTCACAATACAACATTCAAAGATAAACCAAGCCTGCAATTACAATTCCCAATAAAGCAGATAACCTACGCATTAATCATTCCAAACCTGACACTACTCTTGCCATTCCCACTCATTGTCAGCAACAGTGCAAATGTTATAAAAATAAATAGTTCGATACTTCAACCGGGAGTAATACACACAATTCATCCGAGCCTACAGCAACCTGTGCCAGGCCAATCAGCATGAAAAAACCCAAGAAGTCTTTATCAGCGGTATTCCGAATCCCGAACCGTAATGTTACACCCAAATGCCAAATTCATACGTGGAAACAAGTTACCTTATAACTATAACCTTTATCTTTAAAGCCCGAAAAGCCAAAGCAAAGTACCTCCTTGTTAACCTCGAATCGGCATATTGCACATACCCGTCCGCTCCGACCAATTAAGATGAAGAGTGAGGATAAGCTTTAAAACCCGTTATTAAACAAGATTCCACAGAGAAGATCCCAAAAAATTATGGGTTCTCCATAGAAAACCTCGTGTACAATGTTGTAGGTGGGTCCTGCTGGCTGTGCACAGAGTTTGGCATATCCGTGTAAGTATTTATTATAGCAACAATAGTGAGCTTGGCTTAGGGAGACGAACGCCAAAACCAAAAGAGTGAGATGATGATTAGCAGTTTACGAACGATACGATACCTGATTCAACGTTAGGACTCTATAAAGGGGGATCGACTTCTTGCTTCTTTCTACATCCTACCACAATACATAGATTTTTGCACTACAGAGTACACCTCCTCAGATCAGAAGCCTTCTGAGAACACGACCAGAGCACAACAATCAAAGTTTTTTGGGCTAACAAACTCTAACTCAAAACAGTCCCAGTCCTTCGTCAGACGTCCGACGAGGATATCAAGTCAACGCTAACGCTGACAAAAATGCGGCTGACAATTTCGTATTATATAATCAACAGTAGTGCATTATTTCCAGGAAGCAGTACGATAGGAAAAATAGTTCCTTGACTTTGATTTTTTTTTACCGTGAATGTGCTTTTCTTAATCAATCACAGTGTGAAAATAGTTTGCTAATTTTTATTCTAATTCACGGTGAATCCCCGTTTTCCTAGCAAAAAATGCACCAAGATGATGGAACCAATTTCAAATCGTTCTTCGTATTGTTGTAATAGTAAAACTCCGTAATGGTCCAGTTCAGGTGTTAAGGTTTCCTTGTTGTGTTGTCCTTGCTTCCTAAACACTACCGGAATTGGAATTTTGGTTGAATGAGCTCCAACCCTTGTTTTATGAGCTCAGCCGTCCATCAACAACTATTAGCGTCAGTAGTCTCATTTCTCACCCGTCAAAAATCAAAAGTGGCGTCTTATTAGAGAGTGAAGGAGACCGGAAAGGAGAGAAAATACAACGAAAATCCGTTCGGCCGAACCAAACAAGGACATTCAACTCCGTTAGCTTTATTATTCGGGTAAGAAGTTTACTCTTGTAATTTCCTTAATTAGTGTTGGACAAGTCACGCTTAACAAGACAACTAATTAGCGTTGCATACTGCAACTTCACCTGGAAGGAAAGATGAACTGCAATGATAATAAATCATAACGTATTTCAACGTAACCACTGCTTAATTTCACATAAAACGCTATAAATACGCTCAAATTGAGATAATGCTTCACGAGTATTTTAAGGATATAGAAATATCTTCCGAAACAATGCATTTTACGGCACATCGAAAACGGCTAAATTTTCCGATTAGGGATTACTCGACAGCAAAAAATTGAAAATAAGAATCGTGAGCAAAAAACATACATAGAACCCATTCGAAACTAAATTGTGAACCCAGAGCAGATCAAGCAAGATACGGTTCAATCAGCTTATGAATGGTATCCAATCCACTGAGATTTCTAAGTTCCCCACATAATAGTCAATAGTCAATCATGAATGAGTCATGATCATTTAGGTTCATAATGCAATTTTCACTAATTCGAATACAGATATCGATTTCACTGCGTAGGTGAATTCTAATTCGTAAAGGCAAAACATTACAAGAAACTTCCACATTTGGACTTGGTATACTTTTTGAAAACTTTCCGCTTCAGTAGCCGAATCCTCCATTAGGACTTTGTGAGACCGACGCCGAATATGGGCGATGCGTTACGTGTTTGGGCATTATAACTTGCTTACTGACGACGACGGCCCTTTCATGTACGGAGGGAGTAATCAGGGAAAAGAATTATTTCCGGTCTCAGGCATATCCGAAGCCAAAGCAAGCATTGTAGTGCCGAAGTGGGACTGGGATGAGTACCACAACATTGACCATGTGTGACAGGAAGAAAAAAGTGCAAAATCTTGTAGCAGCCGTTCTACACGGCATTTAACATTATGGCAAGGGATAAAAGTTTTCCCAGAGTTGCAACCTGGCAACTGATAGCATAGGATTTTGTCAAACGCTGCTAATTGACAGGACTCCACATCATCCTAAAGAAACTGATGCATCATCTCTCTTCCCATCATTATTTTGTCAATGTAATTGTGGGTTTAGAAGAGGAAACTTTATACAGGCCTAAGGTGTCACCTACACTTTACCACTTCCTTGAGTTTTTAACAGAGTCATTTATGCTGTTAATTATATTATATTATAATATATAATTATAATATAGTCCAAATACTTTTACATACGCATAATATTGCAGTTCAATTAAAAATACATTTAATAGTGGTGCTGATATAGCTTGTGACCCCGGGATCGAATACGTTTTCCTAACCGATCTCAACCATAGTGATATCGCTTTTCGGTTAGGTTAGGGAAGCGTATGCGACAACATATAAACGTATCGCAACAAACTACACATACGCATATTGGAAAAATTGACCCAGTAAGACGCGAAACCATGTAAAGCTACATACTTGTAACCGTTAAACGTGCATAAGCAGGTGAGACATAGAGGCGTGGTCTGGTTAGAATAAAAATATGAAGATTTCATTCTCTCTTATTGAGGAGAGGATCAAGCAGCACACATCATACCATAAATAATGCTCTTGTTTTACTAAAAAAATGTGTCCTTTGGGTTATTTGTGATAACCAAATCAAATCAAGTTAATTCGAATCCGAGAAAAAACGAGGCACGTTTCCAACTAGACTTGAAGCAGAAGAGTAATGAATGAAGATTTTGTTCAGCTCACTGCTCGCTCGCAAGATTTTTGAGTGAGACATTTTCTCAATAGGTAAATTGGTCATGAAATAACAAGAAAAAATTCATTTTCCTAACAATAACTAGCAAAAACTTCCTTTTGAACTCTATACAGAGAACCAAATTTATTTGATGAAAAGAACGGATTTAAGGAGAGCATTCCAAAACCCAATACGGTACAAGAATAACAAATGAAGTTCAATCTAGCGTCTATTGCTTACAAACACAAAATTTTAATAATCCGATCACGAACCACAATTCATTCCCTGAGGAAACTGGAACAATATGAACTTTTACATTGACCGTCCGTCAAATTTATGTACAAAAAATATTAGAAATTCAGCCAATTGGCTCGCCACGCCTGGAGCACATCTCCATCTCCTTTCAATGCGTTCGCATGTTCTAAAACGTAAGGACTGCCTTGAATATATTAGCTACAAAGTAATGCCTCGCGGTACGCAATAGATCATCCAAGTCCCATCATGTATCTTGTCCCGTTAGGTTAGACTCAACTCAAGTCTGTAACACAAGCACGCATTGTTTCTCATCTCATTGACATTTCTGTGACTTTTAATTTGACTAGACATCTTCTAAGCAGGTAGGCTAGCCAGCCTTTGCACTTTCTTGTTGGAATTCTCACGTAAACACCTAGCATTAACGCTACTTATCTCTACCCAGATTCTTACAGCCAACTGTGACCATTGCGGTATCCCCATGTCACACGCTGCTACTTTTCCGACTGTAATTTAAAGTTAGACACACGTGTAGTTAACTCCTGGTCAACAAAGTTTACAGGGTGGTTGTAGGAAAATAATATCAGGGGCGCATTGCGTGATGCGTAGTAATCTTCTGTCACCGAGTTTCACCTCACCTAGCAATTTTATTATCCTTATTGGGTCAATCCGTTCGAAGATTTAGAGTGGAATCTTAGCCCCAAATATGTCCACTATAATTTTTGTAGAATATGCGAATTCGGCACATGAATTTTTTCAAATCTCTTAAGGTCGAGGTCAGTACACTTTTATCGTCATCCCACGACATCAATATACATATAGCATAGAATCCCAAACTTTATTTTCGCAAGCCAAGGATCGCAAAAAAAAAACACTAAAGCTTTTGACTAAATGAGAATTAACAACAGTTGGATTAAGCTCCGACCCGAATGTTTTCACAGTTATGTACATACTCTTACATTAGTCTAAAAGATGACTACTTATCAATGGAAACTGGCGGAGTGAGAATCCTGTAATCCGGCATTCAATAGACAAGACAGCAACACCATTTTCTTAAACTTGGCATTAACAGGCAACGAAGTAGAAATGTAAATTCGTGCTCTCTGCTCGACCCAAACAGAAACGATTAGCTAATCCTACACAAAAACTATGATAGTATCTAGTTCCACTCAAACTCTGAAGTCTGCGTACAATGACCAAATGTAAATAGTCCGGCTTTCTCTGTAGCTAGTACCACGATACGCTAAAGTCAATAATGGCCAACAACGTCTACGGCTCTGTGGAGCTTCGAAAAAAAGTGTAACAAGAGCAAACACAACTTCCGCAACAGAACTCCATCCAGCGTGTCAATTCATTCATTTAGACATTTTGATATTATTCTTGATTCTCACAAAGCTTATTAACAGAGGTAGGTATTGAAATCCACACCCCACGTGAATAAGTCTTAATAAATGATTTCTACAGTTGTCAAAACTTCAAGTTGAGACTCTAAGGCTTGTGGTCAAGGAAGCATGTAGAGCTATCGCAGCTTCAGATCGGCTAACTTCGGTTATATCACTCACTCGGAAAACAAAAAGGTGTGTTTAGACTTGCAGAACAGTTGAAAACAAAAGTTTAATGTGTGCATTTGAGCCTTTACTTTCCAGTATATCAACGCGTTCACGTGGTCAACTAAGAGAACATTCGCATACTTGTAATTGTAATGGTACTGGTTACATTTGAATTTCTGACTGACACTAGTAACAGGTAGACAACACGAGAAAGTTTTTAAAAACAAGGAATCCAAGATAAAGCACTTGGAAGTTATAAAAAATACTTGCCGACGTTACCCTGTATTTTGGATTTTTGACAAAATATTGGATCAGCATCAGGGTAACGGCGGGCAGTAAACAATGCAAATCTATATTTACTGTCCAATCCAAATCAATAATAATTGGCACGTTGGGTATGCTTACAATTACAGATAAACCACCAATAAATCGTTCACAAATAGAAATGGCATTGAAACAAATTATATACAACCAATAAAACATTATGTGAGATTCATAACTTCCAGTTACTATACAGTTCGACTCAATGCTGTGGCCCAGTGTACAGCCACGAAATATGTAATTTTGTCGCAAATAACCATTTTGTGGCACGTGAGGCGATGACTGTTGCGCATCATTAACCTTATCAAACACATGACGAGGTTCTATGCCCATAATGAACCAAAAAATCACAGCACGTCAAAACGCATCCACATTTCACGCGATCATACATAGGTAATAAATGATAGCTGTTATGCCAATGACAAAAGCCACTGCGATTTCACACAGTATGGAAAGATTTTGATAAATGTGCGTACAAGTAAGGTATCCGCTAAAAATACGGTGAATTCACAATTACATTCACATTCATTCACATACAGATCACGTATTCGAATTCTAACTTCTGATACGGAACCCTTAATTACTACTTGCTATTTGCTCTTTTGGGGAAGTGCATTTACAGTTAGTTAGAAATGCGTGAGTGCACAACCTAAGCCGTAGATATTTAACATAGGATTAATGCTTAGCCACATTATTTCTATACAAATTAACAGTGTCAAACTATTTTTTATTTGTAATCTTCATAAGAAACTAACAAATCGTTACGACCTAAGTTATTTAAATAATTAATAAAAAAATTAATAAAATAAAACATGCTAACCTTCAAACAATGTAATGGAATGTAATACCTTAGCAAACCAAAACTAAACGGCCAAATCTATTCGTGCTCTTGGCAAGTTGTCCATACAATTACACACTTTCTGTTTTCCGTTTTCACTTAAAATTACCTAACACGAATGCATAATCTAGTTGTCAAAACCGACAAACGAAGGGCTAATTAAAGCTCGAAAAATCCTACAGATGTGCAGGCAGGCAACCTGCCGCGTTCCGCAGTAAGAATATAGGTATGCATTTGATTTGATGTGTCCAGCCTAATGGTCGCTGAAAGATCCCATGCTCAACAAACGACTTTTAAATTAATCAAAGCCTCATAAACTAAACCAATATAGACAGACGGTAGGCCAGCCGAAAGAGAAAGCTACTATTCAGGACTAGGAGGATACTCCAAAAATATACACACTATTCACCTCATCACCAGCACATTGTGTCGTCCATTCTGATTACAGCACGGTAGTAATATCACAAGGTAGCGGAACGTAAGAAGCTTATATTACTGTACCAATGCAAAAATTGATTTAGGTGTTTTTTGTGCAGTCCGATCATCAAATCCGATCAGGGCCTTATTCATTTTCCATACAAAAAAATAATCAATCATGATTCATCATAAAAATTGAATGACAAATCAATTTCGTATTTGAGAGTGGGCTATAAAAATGGAGATCTCCGTATATTAGACCCACAAAAGATGAGTAGTTTGTTATTTTAAATCCGTACATGCTGCGGTTCCGCTTTTAAATTGAAAAGACATTGAGTTAGGCACAAATTTCACTAATACCGTAGCAGCGTCGACGGCTTATTACACAATAGTTGGTAGAACTAGCGTTCTGCAATGTTGACCTTCGGTATTAGCCATTAGATTAAGAAAGGTACATGAATATGGTTACAGTACAGGTTTCAGCACTTTACTTACATGACAGAAGGAGCTCAACCCTTGAGATACAATTAAGCCGAGACTCAAAGTCTGCATGAAAGTATTAAAATTTTAATAATAGAAATATGCAATTACACAAAGTAAGTGCTCTCAATGGAGCCATTACATGAGCCACGCAAACTTACAAAAGAAATGAGGGAGTTGATGTCGTATCAAATCCGTTGAGTAGGTATTATTCAACTAATTTAATTATGTAATACTATAATTTACAATACCTATCTACAAGGTAAATTGAAAATATGCAGAAATAGGAATTAAGCTAACAATTAAGTCGGCATTTTAAGAGCCCTCCTGTGCGCCCGAGAGGCTGAGGCTAAATATTATTTTGTAACATCTAGTATATGTATAAGCTCCATATATGCATACCTACCTATACGTCAGATTTCTGATAATATTGAGTCTAGTAGTCAAATGCCATCACAGTTGAATGGAATTTAATTCATATTTCATTACATTGTTCAATTTAACAAATGTCTGCTCCAAAGGACTACTGGCCTACCATATCACACAAACAGTAGTTATACAGAAGCGTCCAAAAAATCCCTCAATCCTTTACATTGTTACACGAATTGATATTTACATTTAGATACAATATTTGTAATAATAGGAACCCCCGGACTGGATTCTGTTATTACTTTCTATGATGCATGCATAGTGTTTGTGGTAACAATACAAACAATACCAGCGTCTTAGTGTTGCATTTTGGAACCATATGGAAAAAACTGTAACATTGATATCGGCCATGTTTTATTTCATATTAGGAGGACAAACGCATTTCTTAGGCCTAGTTTAGCATTGTCATTGTCATTATCAGGAATTCTACTGCTCTGTTTTGTGTCAATGTATTCTTACAATGAAAAATGAACAGATACGAATGGGTTGCTGACTCAGATTTATGTCAGATTGGTAACAGATCATAATAATATATAGGTGCCTGGGGTAGAGGTAGAATCCACAGGAGTTTTTAAAAAGTAGGTCAATTCAGTGTTATTTAATTGGAACGTTTGAAAGGAGTTATATGATGCATTAACGATACAGGCAAGACACCCATCAAGGATGACAAAGATTAAATACCTGTTTGTTAAAAATGCTTAATTGATACTAACTAACGAGTTCATAATTGAAAAATTAAAAGCAGCCAGTTAATTAGTAAAGGCCCTATACTTAAAGGCAAAACAGGTATGAAGGCGACAATGAAATTACGACAGTGACAAAAAAACTAATAAATCGACAAATAAATGCACTTGATACTTTTTTCAATAAATAAGATTTGCAAGACGCTGCAATGTTCATGCTACGACAAAATTCTACCCTTTACTAAACTAAGTACAATTCCAATTCCGAATCTCGACGAAATTCTTGATTTGGATTATTTTTCAACTGTGAAGCCAACCAATCTTGGTTAATTATAAGCTCAATTTCGCTTAGCAATTTTCGCTTTGAACATTTTAAGCAATAAAGACAGACACCTAGACAAACATTTCATTTGACGACCAATCATCAGAACTCTGTTGAAAAGACAACGCCTTTCATTCACGCATACTTCAATAACTCATACAGTTATTGTTCGGAATGGGATAGTACCGGACAATGGATTACACTCAGACAATGACAAGGCTTCACTTCTTCAAAATGCGTAAGTGCTCAGATGACGAATTAGTCATAGCATGATCAATTCATACACTTTTTCCCACTCTCCGTTTTTGACTCTGAATTATAATTATGAATGAGATGGACTTCTGTTGGAATTGCAACACTGACAAACTTGTCACTGGGTCGCACATATGGAGTGAGTGAGAGCTACAGAATTTCTGATTACCATTACAAGACTTCATGTCATGACCCTTACCAGTTTGAGACTCAGTTGCTGCCAAAGCAGCAAAGAAACTGGAGGCCATGCTGCGAGATTCTCATCTTGATATTAAAACCCAATCACAGAAGAATATAAATAGTATATGCAGAATGCGAATAGTACTGTACCACTACTTAATAGTCACCATCAGTCATATATCTTACATTACTTATACAGTAATTGTAAAAAGTGTAATTTACAGCATTCATTCGGCACAGATGCCGTATACTGGTTGGACCATGTAAAAGCCATTTTATTTAATTCAAATCTATTTCATGCGAAATTCAAATACGACAATTCTCGAGATCATTACAAGCGAGTCCATTAATAATCCTGCGAAAACACTTTTACTCTCTGCTGGTAACAAAGTGAAACTTGAGTCATTCGAATCGATACTTGAAATTAGATTGAAATCAATATAAAGAAGTTCTAAATGACTCCGTCGTTTCTTTTCAAGAGCAAAGAGACACATAAGGTTAATGAGATACTTATCGAGATTGAGACAATTCAACAACCTTCCTGCCGTGAAATTAAAACACGAATCAATTCCACGGTTTTCACGCTGTTTTTCTTAGATTTATCTCTTACAATCGTATTAATCATGACACGAGAACGAGACACGACACTGTCAGGGCCGACCTTACACATAAATGTCGGTAACATTAATTTCGGTGCCAAATGATAGATCGATTCGAATTACATTCATCTAGGGTTAAGTACTTTCACACTGATGCTAGGTCTGGGAATAGCATCGCGCTAGTTCCGACTACCCAGCTTAGGTATTTAAAAAAAAATAAAGTCACAGGCTCACGTGTAAACAATTCATACAATTTTCGGGAAATAAAAGTACGGGACTTGCATGTGGGTGTAGACAAAAAGCTCCTAAAAGTATTTGCAAGAATAGATTAAGTTTTGTTGCTTGACTGTCTACACCTACACTTCTTAACCGGAGATTTGCATTGATTCACCCTATTCCTGACCATGACATGACCCTTGCAATTATCCCTAATTTTTCTTTTCCGTTAACATTTCATGGAATTGCGATAGTTCGGTGACAGTGACAATCGTCTACACAGAGAGCACGTTGATAGTAGAGGCATACCGAATCATCAGTCTCGGAGATAAATGTCTTGGGACGCATCAAGTAGCTTTAGCAGAAAAAATCTCTTCAACCTTTTGTTCTAAGATCTCAGCCAAGCCTGCCGATTAAACGAAGATCTTGAAAGTTTTGCAGACGTCTTTAGACGTTAGCATGTAGCAGTAAAGCCAAAGTAATGTACAAGATTACCCAGTTACCCAGTACACAAACTTAAACGACTTCTTCCCGTGTAACCATCCGTATCCGATTAGAAAAACCCCATTTGAAAGACAAATTACAACGTAAACGTATGCAATCATTTAACATCCAAGACGAAGACGCTCTATAAGGTCACTTATGTTGATGTCCCGTTCGGCTCCACTGCTAAACCCCTGAATCGAATTGACATGAAATTAGAGCAAGATTTGAGGCGAGAGTGTAATACTATCTTTCGTAAAGGATGCTCAAATTGGGACATATGCATTAATAATCCGTGCTTAAGACAATTGTAACAACTTGAAATTACAAAAAGCGCAATCACCTTTAATACGTGACAATTAAACCTGACCACGATTGGAACAATTCGACTCGGTGGTCGTAGTCCATTCAACTCATATGTCAACCTAGAATTACTTCCGTTTTCATTTTTTCCTTCGCTCACCACAATCAGCACCTAGCTCGATATTATGAGCCTAATTCACGAGAAGTAATTTTAAATGATGAATGAAGAAAGTCAATCGTGAAAAAAACACATGAATGAAGCACTAATGTTCCAACAATGAAAAAAGGCGTAAAGGAAAAGGAGATGCGATGCAGACGGTCCATTAACTTTGGAGATTTAGTTTTCGTAGAAGGGACCTTCGAGACCAGCCCATCTCATTCCTCAATTAGAATGCCCAAAATAAGGGCTAATCTTGAGACTCGTTACTATTATTGTCTTTCTCATTAACTGTCCAGCCGACCAAAAAAAAGAAAATAGACAACACCTACCTACACGAATACGACAAATTAGGTTTTTTTCTGATCTATGGTAACACAGTCTGAATCTGAATCATTATTCCATGAATATATAAGAATAATTCAAGTAACAACTGTTACTGCTATCATTTCACTTTTCGAGTGTTAGTACAAGAATAGTCAGTTTAAGTAGGTATCTATATGTGCAAATGGCATAAGTGCATGCTGCATTACAACATGTTACACACATTTTCACTCTCTTCATGTAACATTCACATCTAATTGTCATCGACGAGCTCACGATTAACGGTCTAGAACATCAAACCAAAGTTCTGGGTTTACGGTGACACGCACTATTGCATTCTTCAGTATATTCTTAACCAAAATTCGTATAAAGGTTTATGAACTGATTTGCTCACTTTCGCCACCATATTTTGAGCGTCAATGACTTAATCTTACAATATAAATAAACAACGTGAATAACGCGACGGATTCACGTACAATTTGATACAGGATAACGCCGCAGGGCATGGCATTAGAACACAGCTCCGGGTTTTTACCCGTCAGATGGTCAATTTTAAATGCTGTAGGAATCGGTTTATATATAGAATAACAGGAAGTGCTATAATTTTACCACAGTCATGAAGTAGAGCGGAAATGTGACAATAAATATTTTATGACATAAGAATAGGAGTATCAGGGTTTCAAGTTCACGAGGGAATCTCTTCAAAAAGATTCAATTTAAACAGGGCCAAGATGAGAACGTAAAGAAATGTAAGTGCCCGTATAAAGTTCATCTAATACGCATTATACCTTAAAATACAATAGGTAAAGTAAAGCGAAGTCATTGCATCCATGTGATGAGAAGTAGTGAATATCTGTTCATAATTAAAAGCCTCGACAGAGTGCACATCAATATCAATTATTACTCCCAGAGTGAATCTATAGAAATTGGTTCAAAGATCCAGAACTCTCTTAATTTAAATTCTCAGGACTACAGGAAGAGCTACGAAATTGGAAGCAGCGAATCATGAATCATGAGAACTTCTTAAGTAAGAAACGAACCCAACAAAGTTCGAGGTTAAGAAATTTAGAATCCCGAAACAAGCCACCCACGAGATTAAAGAGTCACATCGCAAATGAAAAACTGCACTCGAGTAAACGTGAACAATAGGGCCCAGTGCGAATTTAACTATCAATGTGGAAATTTTCCACGAACCATCTTACTGTAGGCTTATAAGCTCCCTTGCACCCATCCATCGCCAGACAACAGACAAACTCAAAACTGACTAGGACCAGGATTCAAGATATTCAAATTCAACGCGAGACAATTTTACACAAAACCTACAAGATTTCAGCAAAGAGTCCCACAACCAGCAGTTGAACTTAAACTTCCATTGTTTTTGTGCAAAGTGCGTTAAGGATATACGGAGTAAAACTTTGTTCCACAGTGGGAAACATTTTCAATTACACAAAAACTTTTGACATTTACACAACCACGACTTAATTCCTGCAATTAAAATATGACGCATGTATGTAGTATGTCTTTGAACTCAAGTTAAAAGGTCACATGAGCGAGCGTGGCAATTTGCGGCGTCAAAACAAATTTTTACATGTATTTTTTTGGAAAATGCTTTGCGTGTTCAAAATTCATGATTAATCAACTAATCACACTTCCCAGCTGTGACCACCCGAACCACCGCAATTTAATCATGAACATAATTTGGCACCACTGAAGATTCATCATCATTCAGGACACAGCAGGACAAGGAACACTAACTTAACTCAACAATGTCTAAGAATAGGAAACTGACTTGACAGTACTGACAAGGAACAGAAAGACTCCCTAACCCAGATGTGCTCTTCTCGTAACCATCATGGATTCATTCCGCTGCCTAAGGCGTGTAAACGAAGCGTTTAGGCAAAAGCGGAATTTATCCGCGTATTATTAGAAATACAATTCCAAGTCCTCTCCTCTAATCATCACCTACTCATCTTCTTTATTCTTATCCAAAGGACACGTCTCGTTGCCTTTCGATTCCGCGGCCAAACAAAAGCAAATGCTGACAGAAAGTCCCTTTTGGCTGATCCTGATCTTTCTCTAGCCCCATACATGTGCATATTTAAATCTCTATCGGTTCCTATTCAGTTCGTTGAACATCGTGCTCGTTTTGTCGTCCGAAGAAAAATGAACTCATCATTCCATCAGCCACTTCAGTTTCAATATGACTTGCTTCAAGTGAAATCGAGAATTCGGGCTGATCTGATTTTCAATTTAGGAAACTGGGTTTGGAAATAAGTTATATTTAGTGATGGGAAACTTGCATTTTCTTCGGAATCTCAAGAAAGGCGTTATTTGACAGGCTTAGTAATGTCTTGTCGCATACAAAATACAGTAGCATACCTGCATCATTTTTATTTTCAATATATTAATTTCCGGAAAATAATGAATTTGCATTCCTGATCTGAGAGCGGAAAGTAGCACAAATACAGAATTCGTAAATTCTGGCTGAAAATTAAAATACTGCACTTGCATTAAGTTAAACTGTAGAATGCATTGATTTGATATTAAGCGAAGTATTATTAACATGTATGCACGCTTTGCATGAAAGTAACCGCAGATCAGAAATATTATGCGCACACAAGATCATTTACACGAATCAAGTTATTGTACCTGGTAAAGGTAGTAGCAAATTTTCTGAAAGCAGCGATTAATTTTTTTCTATAAAAGGAAACTTAATTCCAAATTACAAGAGTTACTGCCAGTCACGGATACATCAAGTTACTGCATTATAATGCCAAACATTGAACATGCATACCGCTAGGTAGAATAGATTTTTTTTTAAAATTAGAAACATGTGCAAATTTATATTCCTCTTCAACTATTCACACTCTTGATTATTTTCACTGATAGTCAAACCCAAACCGAAATCATAAATACATATGAGCCTTACCAATGTTTATAAATACAACAATACAGACAAAAAACGTTAACTGCTTCACAAGTCGACATAATCCACAGTTGACTGCAAGCATATTCCAAACTCTCTAAACCCTAAATACCTTTGATCGAGTAGCAACAAATCAATTTTGGTAACAGGTGTGTGTATAATGAGTACAGAGACTTGCGTTGGAGTTTGGAGTGAGCACCAGAGATTGAGACATTATCTCAAAAATCAATCTTAACCTTATTCATTCCATCAACTATCCCTTTTCTTCAAACAATTTACCAATATCTCGGTCGCCTGTCAAGTCAAGCTCAGCCAGGAAATTAAAAATAACTTATGGTCAATTTTTAATGAAAAAGGAAGAAGAATTAAGTCATGAACAGGTCTAAGTAAATTTCACTTGTTTCTCATGCTCGTGAGGGTGTATCACCCTAAAAACCATAAACTTCACATAGTCCTGAATTGAATATTGAATAAAAGCCAGATTTGGCAAAGAGAAGAGGAAAAATTAAATGCACGTTTATTTATAGTGTACGTGTGTCAAATATAAAAATCCTTCAATGAGTTCAACCATACGTAAACAGGGTTCCACCGCAACTTCACTCTCTACCTAAATAATTTTCTTTTCTTTTGAGAGACTAGAACGGGTTGAAAGGATAAGAAAAAATGAAAATGAGAATAGATTCTAATTTAGGTAATTTAAAAGGAACTTCATAAACCTAGAAAATGACGTACAATACAACAAAGTCCTGCGATGAGACCATAGAGACCCACTAAGCAAAGTACACAGTAGACAGCTCAAAATGACGATTTGTCTTGATTATAAATTCTACTTTTTACCTATATTTTCAGCCTGAGAAGGAACAATGCAAAAAATGCTCCGCCCATCACTATCAACGCCAGGAGGAATTTTAGGAGACAAATACTCAAATTGCTCTAATAGTCATCAATTGTATTCACGAGTTCGGATGAGAAGGATGATTTATGGAGTGTCTTATTTCACTTTGCTCATCCTAATAAATATCCTCCTACGCGGAGTCCGAGCGGCTGAAGAAGACTGTCCGTGGTATCAAGACTCTAGAATTTCCGGAATTATCAAATCACACTGTCAATGTGCTCGAAATCCGTCCACGAACAATCGACTAAGTATTCAATGTCAGGAGATTGATGCTTCGCAATTAGTTTCAAGTCTTACAGTTAATCGTGGCAAATTGGATCCTATTGAGCTGTTGTACTTAAATGCGAGTAAGGTCACGGATGCAAATGGACAGGTTCCGGTCAGGCTTTTCCGGGACGTGAAAATGGTAAGTTATATGTATATGTTAGGAGCGAGTTTCCTCAGCTACTTGGGAAGAGGATAAAATTTTGGCCTAGAAGCAGTATTAACATATTTAAATTGCGAAGTTTATAACGCCAGTTTAAGACATAAACTACGCTTCAAAATACATCGGGCCTAGGCCGGATATATCCGGCCTAACGGCCTGTAACATATACACAACGCCTCATATCGAGTTACATATTGCATAAGAGAAGAGCAAACAAATACAATCAGCGGCTAGAAGATGCCAAAAGAATTCCGGGGGCAGGGTAGTTATAGTAATGGTCGTAGATCGTAGATTGCCACTAAAATAAAATTAGCTCGTAATTTATGGTGTAGTACATCGTTGAGTAAAAGTTAATAAGCTGATCAAATCTGCATTCGTACACAACACCAGCCCATCATGCCAGCTCCGAGATACCTACCTATGCAAATCATGCAATTGGACAGGTAATAAATTACCCCATAAACTAACCTTTGACATGACAGCTGTCTCTCCAAGGCACTTGCATCCACAGCAAAAAAGTTTCTCTTTCAACCGAGTGAATTGAGACCGGTAAGTGACCACAAGGGAATAATCTCATTATTATACAGCTCAGCAGTTAAACAGGCATTCTTATGAGATCAGGAGCCAGTACATAATCCTAATCTTTCACAAATATTTTGCGTGTACAGAAAATAAGCTTTAATTTAAGGAAATGTGGAATTACCTACAGGAAATAGGGGCCATAAGCTGTTTGTTTTCCAATTTGCAGTTAGTTAGCTAATTTACGTAAATAATGGCTAAACTGAAAGCCCTATTGTTTGTGGAATTCCTTCAGGTGAGTTTGCAGATCTCAGGGTGCGGAATCAAGTCGGTACATCCTGAAGCCTTTCGTGGTCAGGAGAATTCTATGAAACATTTGAGCCTCACGTTGAATCAGTTGACGGAAGTCCCGAAGTCCGCCCTGGATCGACTCACCAATTTGAATCTCCTTGACTTGAGTTACAACAAAATTACTACAATCACTCCAGGCACCTTTGAAAAACTAAATAAGCTCAGCACGCTCAAACTCAATGATAATAATCTTCAAATTGAACCACATGCTTTCAGAGGTTTAGAAAATTCCCTACGGAACCTCAATTTGAAAGGTAAACCGTAACGACAAGATCAGCTTAAATTAACCAATAGAAAATGCAAGATTAATTTACTTCCTACAGGTACGAGGATTAGTGTGATCCCTGACGCTATTGCAAATCTGTCCGCTCTCGCCTTCTTGGATTTGGCTCAAAATCGACTACGAGATTTGGATTCAAATCCATTCGTGAATCTCCATTCTTTAGCAGCTCTCAATTTGGAACGAAATCTTCTTCAAACTCTACCCAGCACGGTTTTTGTCAGTGTGAATGATACCCTCAGTTCACTCAGTTTACTCAATAATCTCATTACGCATTTCCCTGTCGAGGCACTTCACTACCTCCATGAATTACGGGTAAGATCGCGTCCCACAAAACTGTGGTCAATAATTCTGCAAGACCGCATACAGCTTGAATCTTGGGTTACAAAATCCCAAGGAATATAGGTCCACGAGTAATTACGGTACTAAAACGGGAAGAACTCCATATGGTAATGTAACTAAAACGTTCCATTCCAATGATCAATCTGAATAGCATCATCTTCTCAACCCACAAATGCATTCGTAATTGAAAAGACAATGAGTTGTTACAACAATGAGCTTAAAGTGCAGAAATAACTGGACTCCTAATACTCGAAATGGTAAAAACGAGCATTTCTGCCACACTCCAAATTGAAAGATTAGACATTTGAGAGACAGAGATAGAGACGCGGAATTTCCCTGTAAATCTCATAACGTGTGGGTAGGCAGGCATTCTGAGACTAATGCTAAATCTAAATCTATTTGATTTTTTCATCCTTCACAAGGTTCTCGACTTGGGCTTCAACCTACTCACAGAAATCCCTACTGATGCTTTTAACGGTCTCAACTCTCTCACACTCCTGGCACTTGATGGAAACCCGCTGGCTACGCTTCAAACCGAGTCATTCTCACGCCTCAATTCCACACTGCGTGGGCTGAGCCTTGGAGGAAGATTCCTTTCCTGTGACTGTCGAATTCGATGGGTCGCCGAGTGGATTCAGAAATACGACTTACAGGTCACGAGTCGGGAACGGAGCCCGCAGTTCTGTGGGAGCCCGCCATCATTACGTCAATACACCTTTTACCAGCTCAAGCACGATGGTAATAACGGCGTCCTTATTAATGAAACAAAATTTGTGTTCGCTGTGATCACTAATATCAGACATATCAATTGTGAAATTGGACAAATCTTCCGTTGATATTGCACCGCATGTGTTTAATAGCTCATTTCAACCATAAGCTTACGTTAGCATTTCATCTTTCTATTCTATTATCCCCAGATTTCCAATGCGAGCAAAACGATACGAGTCCAATAGTACCAACACTAGCAACATCTCCTCGATCTACATCATCGAGTTCCACATCAGCCAAAGTGTATGAAGACCTTCACTTGACACCGGAAGACATGGCTGTGCTTGGACTCAATACGAATTTCTTCGAATCCATCCTGAGTGAAAGTGAGGAAGAAGGAGCACGCGATAATGACGGAAAAGAAGATATGTCCAAAGATAAAGAACCAACTCTGCCTCGTGACGAAGCCGAGCACGCTTCAAAGGACAAATCTCCGGTGATCATCCCAGATACCGCGGCCGATTCCTCGTCAACATCCTACGAGACGGAGGATGAGGGACCGGATAGCGTCTCCGCTGATTCTGACCCCGTCCAAAAAACGGACAAGAACCCCAGAGTCAACACGATTCGACCTACAGTCAAACGTGCTTCGACGCCTGCACCCCAGCCAAGTTCAACCGAGACGAGTGTTCATGGAATTAAGAAGTTTCCACAACCTATAAAACCATTTACCAACACTGTCCGAGCCAGAATACCGCCTAAACCTGTTACCGCCACTTCAACCAGTACGAGTACTAGTACCAGCATTTCTACGTCGAGCAGACAAGAAACACCTAGGCCAGTTGGTGTTTCACGGAAACCTGGCGTCGTAACGCTACAAAGTCATGAAATCGACGATTCTAAGATTCCAGTTATCACTGGGGTTGGTCAACGTGTTTCCACCAGCCCGAATGCAGGGAGCGTGGTTCCAGTCCGGGTAACTCCTGTACCCACAAATCCAATTCCAAGGACCACCACGATTTCGACCACACAAGCAGCACCGCATATCAGTAACAGTGGAGCTTCGCCACATCACAATCATCATGTACGCCCTAACAACTTGATTTTTGCAGAAAAAACTGAAATTCATCTCCGGGAAATTGAAAGAAATGGAGACTCCATGCTAGTTCAGTGGGAGAGTCATAAGCCAACTGGCTTTCGGATTATCTATCGCGTATTCGGAGAAGACACGTTTAGGCATGGACCTCCCCTTGCACCAACGGAGAGGGAGTTTCGGATTCAAAATATACCCTACAATGTAAGTCGGTGTAACACCCGGGTATTACTAGTTAGCAAATGTAAAATTAAGCAAGTAATCTGGGCTAATGATCAAAATGTTTTTAATTATCAGGAATGCGTTGTGGTGTGCGTTGTGCCATACGAAGAAATCGTGTACAATGAAATCAGCCCGAGCGCTTCATCAATTCCCCCCGGAAGTCAATGCAGAGAGATGAAGCCCACGTCCCCATCCGCCCTCATGAATCATATGGATAAAATAACGATCGGAGCAAGTGCCGCCATTTGTTTCACGGTTCTACTTGCTGTCTTGATCTTCATCATGATCACACGACGTGCTAAAAATCGAAGACAGCCGCCGTCAATTATTGCAAAGGTATTTATTTATTTATTTATTTATTTGTATTTATTTATTTATTTTTATCATGATGAAGCGCCTAGATATACTTAATTTCTTGATTTTCGTACAATTTAAAACTTTTGAACCATTAATTCTAGGCACCACCCGGTTCATTCCCGACCCCGTCCCCCGGCCCGACCACAACAATGATAACACCCGGTTCGCTAAGCCTGATCCAAGAATGGGACCAAATGTCGGCCATGTCCACAAAGAGTATTCCGCGCGCCAGAGTTTACAATGGAACAATGGATGGGCCACCGTTGGGTAATGGTCCGGCCCGAACTGTGTTGCCTATGAACCATTCTCATACACACTCCAACTCGCATCATCATCCTTCACATCAACAGCATCAACGCTCTATGCCCGACGGTCACTCGACCCATCGCAGCTACCTCAGCTCACACCACGCGCTTCACAATCACTCCCTCCACAGCTACACAAATCCAAATTCTTCCCATATTGCCGCTCATCAGACCAACCATACGACCACGTCTGGAGCGGTCAATAGTTATTTGAATAATCAAAGTCGTTTGCTCAGAGCCAGCGTGGGTTCCCGATCCTCTCAAGACGCTCTGAACAAACAACTCGGACCCTCGGCTCATCTTCATCGACACTTTGAGCAGAATAACAAACGTCGAAGAGCCGCTCGCCTTAGTCAGAGTGATTCTTTGAATACTCTAAGTGGGTATGAGACTCCAGACAACTGGACGGACCATGACATGGACGTATACGTCGCACGCAATGCGACCCATCGACATGATTTAGTGCAATTATAATCATACTAGGGCAAAACCATGTATTTAAGTGATAGGCTTATATTGTAACACTTTCTTTCACTGTTAAATATCGTATCAATAATTTAGATAAGTAAGCAGATTAAGAGTTTAGATTCAGTTCTGATGAAGGCATCGGATCACACTTCGAATGTAAATATGTATGTAAATTACCAAGAATTATGCAAGATTATTATTAATTAATTGCCATTTGGAGCTGAAAAGCCCAAGCTCGGTAGCTGTTATCTGTGAGTAACCTGTAACATTTTGTACAGATTTATACCCTTGAAACTTATAGAACTTTGGAAATAGCCTATGTTTATAATTTGTATCATATGTCCGATAGGGACACTGTAAATAATTAGGTTTTGTAGAATCCTAAACAGAAGAAATAAATACAATATAAAACCGGACTCACCCAGGTATGATTATGGAGTTCTCTACACGATAACGAAGTTCAAGCACAAGCTCAGCCCATAAATGCGCTACGCCACCTGTTCCTCCGACGGAAGCCTGGATATATGGTAAAATAACAGAAAGTCTCCAGACCAAACTCCCCATGGGTGCAGATTTTACTCCTTGAAACGCATCCTGAGTTCAATCAAAATTACACGTTATGTTAGTTAATACTTCAACACCTACTTACTATACCTTTACGAACTCAAAACAAAGCCACACTTCAACAAAAGCAGTGCTTACAATAAATTGTTGCAGATTCTCTTTTCCGAAGTCCAGTGCTCGGTCGAAGGCAGGAGGATACGGATATTTAGGAGTAGACGAGGCATCCGGGAATAAGTATTGCAGAATAATATCCAAGTATTCTTGTGGTAAGGGTGCTAAATCTGTATATTGCATTGGAGAGAACAATAACTGCTTCTGAGCTTTGTTGACGTTCGTGAAGACTCGGTTCACAGAAGGCAGGGGAGAATGACTTTGAGCAATTCGGTCAAGAGCTGACATATAGGCAACGTCCTCTGAAATCGTATTAAAATTAAAATGTGTGCTTCTTTAAGCTTACATTTACGATATTTTTCTATCAGTTTTGTTCATTTAAATTAAACTTACTAGAGCTTGAATCGTTCGCCAGCTTTTTCCCGAGAACATCTTCAATAGTTCTCTTCTCGGCTTGAAGTTTCCAGAATCCATCCAGCAACTCGTTAAGTCTAAAGTCAATCTGTGTATTCGGTTTAACTCCAAAGTACCATTCGGAAGCCTGATCAGGTACTAAGTCCGTGTAAGTAGGTGTATCTACTACCACGTCTTCGGTTAGATACGGCCAGCCCACAACAAGGCTCAATGAGGAAAACGGATCATCGGCACATCCAAACGGCAAGAAGTTGGTAAACGCATGGAATTCACGCCAATTTTTCTCGACAGGTACTTCTTCCTCAGATTTAGAATTCTTCTTCTTGAGAAACTCTAGCACATCTAAGACGTCCGTTTCATACAAATAGTCCGGGTGCCAAACGTTCATGTTGTAAAAGAAATGTGCACAAATCCCGACTGGGGATGGTAGATTTGGACCAGCTTTGGATTTGAATATATCCAAAAGTCCTGAGAGGTAAGTGTACTGCGGAGAAATGTGCTTCAAATGTACCATTTGGAAGGATGTCCGAACTCCCGCAGTCTCGGCTATTCCACAGTAGTAATTCTGATTCCAGTGATGATATTGAATAAATATGGGAAAGTTCCTGCAGTTTGAAAATTCACAATTAGAGGAAACATCAAAAATAAGATCACAAAGTCAAACCCTTGGTGTATGAATTATGAATTTGCTCACGTATTCGTATTATTAATGGCAATGCAGGCTGAGCTCATCAGAACTTTCAGCCTCGATTCATCCCCAATTGGATCCGAATGAGAGGCCGAAGTTAGAACAGCGAGTTCTTTCAAACAAAACTGTTCACAAAGACTATGCGGACAGGGTTTCGGAGGAAATTCATTCCCCTCATTGAGAATTGACTGGAGAAAAGGAGGTAAATTGGCTTCGGCATTTGTGCGGGAAGTTGTCGAGGGACCCGATACAGCAATTGATCCGGTCATGCTACTGGCCATTCCTAGCGAACTGTTCACATCTCCCACGACGCCACTCAAATTTTTGAAGTACGTAAACATGAACGGGAAATCTAAAAAATTAAAAAGTCATTGTTGCTAAATCGTTTTATGTACTTTCTCGTTTGTGTAATATAATATGGCTTATACTGGGGACAATTGAATATTTCACTAACCAGCAAATACAATTTTTTCATGTAGAATCAACCATTGATTTTTTATATTTTCTGCTTCAAAAGGCTTGTTTTGCCATTCCGTTAAAATCCGCTCTATCGTGGCCGTGAACAATTCCCAATCCGATGCTGTTGTGAAATCCTCGAAGTGTTCCTCTTCAGGAATATCCTAAAAAGAGTTCAAATGAAAGCAATCAAATCCACCAATTCGCATTCAACGACATTCAATATACATAATTTCCATGTGCACTTATTGCAATCGCGAAGGAGAAGAGCATTCAAAAAGTTCTACTGAATTTCCAATCACTAAAACTTTTATTTTCAATGATTTTAATTATTCTGTTCGTTGTTCGTTACCTCAACATCCATTGCTGACTTAGGTATGTTCTTAGAACACGCAACAGGTTATAGGTAGTTCTGAAGTTCAAACCCGATCTAGAAAACAAAAATTAAGATGATTAGGTTGTACATTCGTGCTGTAAATGAATAAAATATTAATTTTCAATTCTATTGCAATAATTTACTTACCAGATGTTTTTATGATCGATAAAACCACTTGTATGTTGTAACTTGTAAATGTGCAATAATGTCAAAGGTTGTCAAAACTGTCACTGTACACTGTATGGCCAATAGAAAACGATTAATCACGACATATACAATACACGGCAGTACACTCGAAATTGCCAATTTCACGGTATAACATGACCAAACAATTAAGGTTAATCAATCAAAACAAAAAGTACGTCAAAACTGAATTGAAATACACAGACCAGTCTAATCAGCTGTTTTTGAAACATCGCACCAATGCACGTGTCGTCGAATCACCGCCCGTTCTGCACTATGTTTCTCTTATTATGATGTTCTTCGACGTCGTCGGTTGACTTTCTTTGTTGCGTTTTTTGCTACATACATAGTCCATCTTCCATGGAATGAATGATAACACAGACAAAGAACCAAGTCAAGGTCTTGCAGATACGGACTGGAATTTCATTGTCTACCTTTCATGCTTCACACCATACCACCTGCTTTCTGCCTGACTCGTTCTTAGTTAATTACCTACCTGGTTTCCTTCCATTCCGTTTCCGTTGTTGCAAACTATGTACGTACATATGTATGGGTTGATAACCTGCAAAACGCAACGGCGGCGTACGGTGTTTATTAGACCGACTATGTCGGGCTATATGTGATTGAACTTTCCGTCCGTCTGTCACAATATAAATACGACCAAATGAAGGCATCCACATATCCCTTGCTGCTTCATCTAGTCAAGTTGTAAAATATTCGTATGCTTCCCTTACAAAGCGTTTATATACGGATATGTGAATGCCTCATAATATGTCATATACAAATGCCTTATACTATGCCATAAGGCCTTCAATGGGTGTCCTATATACATGATCTTATGGTCATATATAAATATATGACCAAAGTATATATTTATATACGAATTCATTAATTTTCAATAATATATGTTTCTATTTGCGCGATGCCGTATTCAGCCGTTCCAAAATCGCAATTAAACCCGCCCAAATACGCGGTTTCCCAACAAG
>JAQFYT010000112.1:0-36538 GCA_034694925.1 Ceratophysella denticulata
CAATATGCGCCATGCTAAAGCATTACCCGGACACAATATGCGCCATGCTAAAGCATTACCCGGACACAATATGCGCCGTGCTAAAGCATTACCCGGACACATGCCATGCTAAAGCATTATATGATGTTTATATGTAGCTGAATGTATTTTCGGGTGCTGACTTTAATAAATATATTGATATAAGGTTGTAATGCGCGTAAAAATTAATTTCGAATTATGGTTGCTATGAAAATGGTTATCGTGTTTACAAAGTTTTCCTGACGTTTTAAAATATGTTGTATTTCATATTTTTCTGTGTGCTTATTGTGTTACTACTATAATGGTGAAGCGTGTTGCTAAAACAATAAGGTCGGTCTAACTACTACGTTACGACGTTTTATTAGAAAATCATATTGGTGGTTCTACACACCACACAATGCTGTCTGTATGGTGCCTCATGGTCCGGAGGTGCAATAAGGCAGGTTTCCTGATTAATAAAACGTCATTCACTGAATCCTTGTTTCAGTATTCAATATGGATTGAATATTCAATACCTACATTCAATTCAAGCTTACGGTCACAGGTAAGATTACGAAGACAGATATTTACTGAAGGTCGATAATTTAGTTATGCACTGGCTCAGCATAAAACTTCTGTCACCAAATGAATAGTAATTACCGACAATTAATTTATTTTACGTGGGACACTGGGACGCCTGAAATGAATCAATCCTTTCAATTTCAGTCGAATATTGTACATAGGAAGAATAAGCTTTACCTACAGGCGGAGTTTGATATTTGGAAATCATGGCTTTATTTCTCGATATTTTCCTAACTTTCGGAACCGCTTACAATCGAGCATTAACCAATCAACCCTTCATTGTTAAATCAATTACTGCGTAAGTAATTACAAATATACGCAAATGTGAAATCATTTTAAAATCGACTAGGCAGGCATATGTATTCTGTCATAAAATATTTCAGGGGATTCATAGGAGCGCTTGGAAATATCGTGGCTCAAAAGCTTGGAAATAGGAAAGGTCAAAGGCTCTGGATATGGGGAATTTTCGCCCAAGCCCTCTACACTTTCTTCGTAGGAGCACCCCTGACGCAGTATTTCATATACGTCCTTCATCACTTTGGACCTTCTAATGTTTTACTTCAAGTTTTAATTGACAATTTTGTATTTGGACCACTTCAACTTATTCTTGGACTGTATTTGCTTCCGAGAATTGAGGTTTTAAATAAATATTTAAATACGTTCAGAATAAGTACATAATACGAAATGTTTTCAAAATATCTAAAAAATATTGTAGGGTTCGAAGCATTATGAAGCTATGACGAAGTTTAAAGTGTTGTTTTGGGACGCCTTTGTTATGAGTCTTCAGATATGGATTCCATGTCAAACGGTGAATTTCAACTATGTACCGCTCGAGGTAAGCTAGCGAATATTACCATTTATCATAAAAAAATCCAACGTAAATCGAATCTATAATGTTATCGTTCGATAATACATCTTTTCTAAAATATTTGCGCTATTACGTTAAAAAATTACAAATTGTATTTATTTGCAGTATCGCGTTCTTTTCGTGAACCTGGTGTCATTTGGATGGACCGTGTACCTGAGCATGAAGCAATTGGCTGTTAAATCAATTGACCATAGTGATAAGACAGAAAAGGCACAATAAAATGAAATTAGCTGGGTAGTATATCTCTTTGCATATAATTCTGAAGTAAAATGACATTTATTCGTGGGGGTTTAAGGCATTTTGTTGCTGTCTTCACAAGCCAATGCCTTGCCAGTATAGCTTGATCCACGTGGTTGTCAGCCTAGCCTGAACTACAGTGCTCGTTATAAAATAGAAACCTGTTTAACAGATTTTGAGCAAGAAAAACAGATGGAATTCATGAATAATCACAGGCCTTATTCCATTCCATACATGCGGGATTACTTTATATTACAACTTTTTTACTTTTGTGTTCAGACACATAGGTGTATATTTCTTCAAAATTTCATTATCATTAAGGTGTTCACTGACATATCAATTTCCACTATCCTTGAACTGTGCATCAGTGCATCTCGAAGTTGCCTTATATCAGCTAAAAATACCTAACAGAATAATACATTCCTACCTACAAACTACAATGATATTTCTAGGCTTTTTAATGGAATTAGGTAGCGCCTATTCTCGGGCACTGACGAGTAATCCGTTGTTAGTGAAGGGCATCACAGGGTAAGTTTTATGTAATCCGATTCATACAACTATACCTAATATGTATTGAGATTCGAAAGATTCCAAAAACGCTCATGGACATGCACAAATTGCTACACCGGAAGCTTTACAATTTTTAAATTTTAAATAAATAATTGCAGCGGAATCATAGCAGCCCTAGGAAATATCGTGGCTCAGAAAATTGGTAAAACGATGCAGCTGCGATCCATTTTGGCACATGTAATTTTTGGAGCCTTTGTAGCCGCACCCATCATGCACATTTTTCTAAATTGGTTGGAATTTGATGGACCTTCAAACCCTATTCTAAAAATTATGTTAGATAGAATAGCGTTTGGACAAATTATTCATTCTTTGAGTCTGTATCTCATTCCTAGATTCCAGGTAGGCAATAAACTATCAACAAAATTCAATTATGTTTAATTTGAAGGAATTTAGCTAAATTGGTCTGTCATTTCTGAAGGGTTCAAGTCATCAATCTGCTATTACTCAACTCAAGAAAATCTATTGGGAAACATATCTCGTAAGCTGCTATATTCGTGTTCCGAGTCAGATTATTAATCTGAACTATGTCCCACTGAAGGTAATTGTTATTTTAATAATATGTCGTTACCCATTCGTTAATTAATCGATACTAAATACACAGTCTCTCGATTACACTCCTTCTCGCGCTCTTTTTTTTTCCTCGAGAGACTGTGCTAAATATAACATATGTTTTTGTTTTTACCAAAGTATCGAGTTTTGGTGGTGAATCTGGTCGCCTTTGGTTGGGCCATCTATTTGAGTCGAAAACAAGCGACTTCAATTACAACTGATATGAAGAAGAAAGCCGATAAAAAGGAACAGTAGATAGTAAACTGTTATAATAATTACTGTTTGAGTATCAAGGCAATAAACTGACGTCATTCGTAATTATTTATCTTTCAGTTAATTGAAAATTAGCCAAATCGATTGCTAGATGAATTCTTACAACAATCTGCCCGAGCCGATGATCTAAATCCACTCTTAGCCCTTCTTTCGGGTGACTACTCTGATTTTGAGGAAATAATTTGTATAATACCATGGACAATAATTTAATTTATTTAGTAAACCCTCAAATGAGCTAAAAAGTAACAAGTGATCATTCCGTAAATCCTGATAATTTAAAACACAGCATTAGATTGTTACATAGGGATTAAGACTAATCTGTGTATGCTGGATTTCGGAATGTTGATGTTGCCTCGACGTAGAGCGGTGACGTATCCTGTAATTTACATTAAAAAAAGTTCATTGACGAATTATTTTGACGGAAATTACGCTAATACGCTTCAGTACTGACGCCAGGGCCGGCTAGTACTTTATATTGCCCTAAATTCGTATTTACCGAAAATATTGACTAGTTTTGCCCCAAGCGTTTCGATTTAAATGACGCCTAGGTAGGTTGATAAGATCAAATTTCGGAGAAAGCTATCAATTTCGTTGACAATTTTTTGTCCCAAAATTATAAAAGTAAAATATAGAACTCACCACCCCCCACCTCCCATCCCGACATTCTTTCTCAAATTTTTCAAACTCATGCTTGTCCAGGAAATAAGTAATAATTTTCCAAAGAATGAGCGTCAGAATTCCAAAGAGGAGCACAGACCCAATTGTTCCAAGTATAATTGGGAGTGGATTCGGTGGACTTGTCGGTTTGGGACAATTCAATGTATCATTCACACGGACATGGAACCGTTGATCCTGTCGATTGTAGCTGAAAATATATTCCAGACGACAGCCTTCAAATTCAGCGGAACATAAGCGTTCTTCATCTTCGTTCCGAATAGAAACTAAAATAAGATGTAAATAAATTAATTTGTTCTATTAAAAATTAATAGTTTTCGTGTTCCTTTTTATTTATTTTTGTCTGATAAATACGCTTCTTTATTTATACTTGTTATCTAGTTTACATATATTTGGCTTCCTTATATTTTTGTTCCATATGTTTTTGTTACATATATTTTTGTTCCTTAGTATGTTAGGGTCAGAGTCCGAAAACAGTCAATGCCGGCAATTTGTTTGAAAAGCGGAATACTCGAAAACCCAACCAAGCAGAACCTGCTACAAATTGAATCTCTATTTATGAGCGTATTTGGGTTTGCGGTAAAGTTAGGTTAGAACGATGATTATAAGATTCGATTGAACAAATTTTGCTAATTTTCCTTGGCTTCATAAGTATAATAAACTAAACCAACCTTGTTAAAATGTGTAGGGTTAGCTTGGATAACTAAGGTTACCTATGTTATGAAATGATTTATTTGGAGCTCAGTCTAATTACCACATTAATTTTAGTATATTATTTCGGGCTGAGGTCGTTGTTTCAATTCGGACAATTTCGAACTCGGATTGCAATAGATTTGAATGCAAAAACTAACCCTGATTCGATAATTCCGTAATGGTGAAGTTTGTGGTGGGGGAATTTGTACAATCCTTGATATAATCATCCTTAGCAAACACATGTGTTTTGTTTAATTTAGCGATGGAACAGAGTATGGAAGGTTCCAAACATTGACAGGTCTGCGGAAATTCATAAATTGATTGAATATTGTTATATATGCACTAAAAAGGCACTAATGCGAAGATTTAATAACAAGCATATTGCATTTACCTGACAAATCTGACAGTACGTCCCAGTAAAATCCTTACTGTTACAAATGCACTTGTCACAAGGGCAGCGTCCATTCTCCGAACATACTTTCCCGTCTTTAGTGCAAAACTACATATTGATCTTATTTAAATTATATGAACTTATTCTTTGAAATATTTTTAAATAAATATCAAACAACCTTTGACTCAGAACAATCACAATTCGGTCCAAAATAGCCTCCATCTTCATCACACTTACAGATCACATTGGATTTCTCACAAATACATTTTCCATGATTCGAATTGGGACAAGTACAACGACTTTTATCGCAAGCACAGAAGTCACCAAAATACGGATCCCTACACTTGCATTGACCACAGCTGCAGACCCCTCTTAAATACGTATATAATACAAACCCAATGTTAGAAGGCAATATCGGGCAAAATCCGTTATTATAAGGCACAAAAATTGAGAATTTCCACAAACCTTCCGCCGCAAGCCTCCACCGCATTATCATAATAGCACTTGCTCTCATCCACCTTGGACTCTGTAGAATTTTTGCGACATTGACAGTATTCTCCATTGAAATCATTTTTGCAACTACATATTCCACAGCGGAGTGACCCTTGACCTTGTGTACAATCCTCTCGTTGTTTGTCCTATTATCGTTATGACCAATCATAACCCGGTTATATATTGCTAAAATGTAAATCTTAGCATATTTTATCGTGAATCGTGAAATACTTGATCATCCCGGTCTTCGCAGTCACATCCGCATCTCAGTTTTAAATTAACCTGAAGGTTATCGGGTGAACCCGCCGGTGTAATATTCATTTTTTGACTCCAGGCATTTGAGTTTGCAGGACATTTTCGGAGTTCAATTTGAATTTTGAACCTTTTATCGATATTTCAACGAAATTGTATTAATTCTTGTTATGTAGCAACTGAATCAAATCCAATTACCAAATTTCTGCTTCCGAAGCGAGATTCTCACACTTTCCGCCGCGAACATATTCCGAATTTGCATCACATTTTGCATAATACGTCAATTCCAGCCCATCGATTGGTGTAGCAGAGAGTTCGACTCTCGAAATAATTTTCTGTAGATATAGCAATTTTGACCAAATCAAGATCAGGAAATAGATAAGTACCAGAATTATAAAAATCATTAATTAGCAAACTTACGCTGTATTGCTCCTTAACTAATTTCGCGACATCATCAGAGCGACTATTAATTTTAATTGTGGAGGCGTATTCCTCGACCAGAAGACTGAGGCGATTGTACAAGTCCGTGACGGGGTCCAGAACGGCAAAAATAACGTAAATCTTCTTTTCACGAATTTTGGAAATAATTTGAGATACTGAGGGATAGTCGTACTCCTTGGTCCCAGTGTAAGAATTATTTGCCATGTGACATTTTCCATCGTTAGGTATTACAAGGCCACCGAGCTAAAATAATGCATAGGTAACTGACACATGAGCACAAATAGGTCGGACACTCACCTTGGCATATCAATATAACCATATTAATATTGACCGGAACGCATATCTGTCGAAACACTACATGGCATTTGCTACCGGGCTAACTTCCATCTTTTAGCGAACTTCTGAGAAGCTAGCCAGAACGAAGCCATACCCCGGTTGCAAATGCCATGTAGGGTTCGGATATATACGACCAGAACTGTCCAAATAACTTACTTTTCCGTCCCCAGCAATATGGAACGTACCTGTGCGGTTATATATAAATTAACAAAATTGAACAAATATATACATAGCTTCTGAAATTCTGCCATAACTAAAATGTGCATACCGTCCGTTGAAACAACGAGTAATCGATGAGCATCTTCTCTCCAACCTGTTGTATACAAAATTGTGTGAATGAGACATGTACAGTTAGCCTGCCCTAGTCTGCCCTAGTCTGGTCACATCTGTCGTTCTTGGCCAAATTGCTATCTAACCATGCTTACGGGACTAAAATTCTAAAAATAAGCCTTCACTGACCAATTTCTTCCCAGCACTGCATAACCTGCATCATGGCGTCTAAAGTGCCTTCAGGTGCATCCAAATTAAACGAAATCCTTGCACGTGTTACCGTATTCTGTAATTGCAATACCAAATGAATACCGGAAATTTAAAGATTTTGAAATAGAAATAAAAATTGCATGAAATCGCGCAAAATCTTAATTAATTTACTTCAAATAATTTGCTCTTCCGGTCTACAGGTGTCAGTTTTAGCTGGTTATCAAATCCATACGGCGGTCGATGAGTTGAAGTCCATCTATGTAATTTACGGAATTACAAACTGTACCAAATCCTATCATATTCTACGAAAAAATAGATCTTCAATTCAATTTTTCTTACGGTTGAGACGTCTGAAACAGAGTTGCGTAAGGCATCATGGGCTTATCGACAAATGACCCGAATCCCATTTGTAAGTTCTTGGTCGTTTCTTTGAGGGCTTCGGCAAAAACTACACCGAGCTTCGACACTTCACTCTGTGTTAGGAAATTGTGTCGATTTCAAGAGGCCATTGTGATGCAAACATGTATAGTATATATGTCCATACCTTAGATTTTTCCATCGTAGCCGACAAATCCATGAGATAGTACAGATCCAGTGCCTTATTCCCTTGATCCACGTAATTCAGTGTAATATTCACTTTTTGACCCACTGACAATTCCACATTATAGTCTCCCGATTTAATTGACTTGGCATTGGGACGTATTGGTTCTGGCTGGCTGTGTCGAATACCGAGAAATTAGCAATAAGCATGGGTCAAACAGTATGACGTTTCGGGTTATGGTTTGGTTTCATACCTTAAGGTCTGTTTCGGTTGCCTAACGAATTTCGTACATTTACCCTCTTGCTTATGCCTGAATTCGGTATTGCAACGATCGTAGGGTTGGGTTTCACGAGAAAATATCTGAATTCAACACGAATATTTAAATAATTTACCGTAACCCTAAAATTTGTAGATATGTATGCTTACCGGATCCTCGCACCAAATACAACCATGGTTTTGTAAACATGGTCCACATTTGCTATTCGCTTTACATACGGTTTCCAATTGTGCTTGCCCGAGGGATGAACCCATGAAATACAAGAGTACTAAGGGACTCCATATTAAAATTCGCTGCATCGTAGCCAGCGTCAAAAGGTCACTGTTTAAGGCAATGTATTAAAATGCAATGCTGTGAATGCTTTCACATGGATAATTGAAAATATCAATGGAAATTGTCAGCATATGGGCAGAGCTATCTAATTTTGATTTATGCGAATACTTTCCTCCACACTTCCGGTGACGTAGATTCAAAATATATATCTCATATACGGTTGTTTGCACATTCTGATAAGTACATACACGTTGTTACGGTGGAGCATGAAATTATATGGCTTGAATTAAAAACACCATTTGTTTCCGCCTGCGGTTTTCAATGAATCAGATAAGATATTTATGTACGTGGTACGCTATGTTCTTGGCCAGCGATATAACTGATTTTGACATGACATTTCTTTCAATACAAATTGCCATATAAAAACGAATTCGTCGTATTTTTAATGCAGAATGTAAATAGTGACACCGATAAAAAATTATTTAACGATTCTACATACACAAATTAATATTGAACAGGTTTTTGTTGAATTCCTTAATTTGATGAAAAATTAGAACAGTTCGGAATAAATATAATAGTTGACATGCGAAATCTGCTCAGGTAACATCGTGACTTCGAGCTGGTATCTTAAGTATCTAACACAGTAGCGTCTTGGTTTTCTAAAATTGTTTGCTCCGAGCGAATAGATTACCTACCTATTTACATATGTATATGTTTAGGTTTTATAAACTGGATTTTTGAAAGTTGAGGTAGCTTCCTTATAAATAGGATTCCCACCCTGTAAATTAAGAAATGCAAACGTAAATCAATTATTGGCTTTATTTACCAATGTTAATACATAGTGAATTATTTGCAAACTAACCGGTTTCCATTTCGCAGTTTTGATTTCCTTTTCAAATTTTTTACACTCTCTCGTATCATGGAGAAATATAACAAATTTCCAGCAAAAGAGCAGAATTAGTCCACCCAAAAGCACGGTTCCAATTATTCCCAGTACAATCCAAATAATTGGAATATCCGTGGGACATCGTTGCGTTCGTTCCAGACGAACTCGAAGCTTGTTGACGTCATCCCGAGCAAACCCGTAGACAAAAGCTGTTTCGCAGCCATCTTCATTGAGAAACATGCAGGATTTTTCTTCGTCCGATTCTTCGACTGGGACAGGGGTCAAAATTCGAGTAAAATATTTTTGTTATAGGTTAATAGATACATTTTACAATATTAATGCTATTAATATATATATATTAATAGCGAGTCTATCACTTCGAAAATTATAACGCCGTACAGACATTTCATTTAGTGCAGTAGTTAAGGTGAAATAGGGACTCTCGAGGTATGACAGGTATTTAGTAGACAGATAGACTAATTCTACGGTGAAATAGAGACCAAGTATAAGAACGAACTTTAGGATTACAACGAATTTCAAAATTTAATTGAGGTTTTTATCAATTATAGCCAACTGGAGAAATTAGAACGATTTACGCAATTACAGTGAATTGTAGTATTTCTGACGATTTAAGCAATTACAATATGAACACGAATTAATTATATCAATTGCGTTTCCTTATCACAGCACGGCTAAGAGAAAAAAAATATGGGCGACAGCGATTACTGAATAGCGACTAGAATAACAGCGATTCTGGAAATTATGCCGTTTATTGTCGGTGATAGCGATTGATACAAACGATTACCAGATAATTCGTGAATTATCCGGTATTGGTAATGGAATTGATTGATCTGTATTAACTTACACACTTCATCCCGATCTTCAATTTTCGAAAGATATGCACACTCTGAACATGGCTCCCTATTTCCGCTGTACATATGATCCAGGTAGCATTGAATACACCTTAACAATTCATAGTCCTCACATTTGCCTGGACCGTTCTGAACAAACGAGAAGACCAACCTATCAGTATTCTTAGCTTTTCGATTTACATAACCATTACAGAAGAAATTTTGTTGACTTTAAAGCTTACGGGACAGTTTTGACAAAGGCTCCCACTGTACGGATTCTCACAAACGCATTTCCCACAAGTACATCTCCCGCGATTACTACAAGTCACATCTTTTCCGGCTTCCTTGCAGTACACCTTCAAAATGTAAAAATAACCAAAGTTTAAAAAAAAAGCTTTTTAAAAATTAAAAAAAATTATTCAAACATCTTGAGTGGAGCATCCGCAAGAATCCCCGCGAAAGAACTGCTCACAGGCACATTTCCCACATTTGCATTCTCCATGTGCTGAGCAGAGTAAGCCATTTTCTCCTATTGGACAATTTCCGTCATCACATTCGCAATAAGTTCCAGAATAAATCTATAAATTTAGCCATATCATAACCCATCACTATTGTAATGAAATTGTGCGCGTATTTCACTTGTTTTTGTCAAATTACCTCATTTCCATCCTTGTTTCGGTTACACTCGCATTGTCCGCAAATGCAGGTGCCGCTACAAAAATAAAATATATAAGATATTAAAGCATTTTTAAATTTAGTTATATTTTATCAATTTACCGTCCAGAGCAAATTGTAGACGAATTCCCAATTTGACAACCGCTATCATCGATATCCTGTAAATCCGATCCTGTGCTAGAACATTGACAATTACGTCCGCGTCGACCTTCTATACAGTCACAGATTCCGCATCGCGGCGTGCCTAGACTTTCACAGAGCTTCGGGTCGTTCTCAACGTAGCCCTAAAATCAAGTCGTTATTTCAGCCATACAATATTTTTATGCAGATTTAATCAGCCTACCTCATCAATACTAGATTCGCAAGGACATTCACAGAGCATTTCTAGATTAATCATCAGAACTTCACGAATTCCGACGGGTGAAATCGTGAGCGTTTGTTTCCAATCCTTCGTATGTCGTGGACATTTGATAAGTTCGACTTGAATTTGAAATCTAGCAGAATTTAAAGCATTACCTTCCCAGAATTGACCTATTTAGTTCGCATTAAATATAAAAATATTTAATCAATATATAAATAAATTACGCACGTCGCATTAGATCCAACCTTGAGATCTTGACATTTATTCGTTTTCACGAAAGGTGAGTCGTTTGTACATCTCGCGAAATAAGTGAGCCGAATAAACTTAGCAATATTTGGTGGCAGTTTCGGCAATTCGATAGAGCTAATGATTTTCTATTAAAAACAAATAATCGAACAAGCTCACCTGCAATAACGGTCGAATTCATATAAATCGTTCCTTGACCATTGTATTTTACCTTGTACTCCTGTTCAACAATTTCAACTACGTTATCCGAATCTTCCTTCAACGCACTTGTCGCGGACCCTTCAATTCTTGCAGAAAGTTTCTCATAAAGCGGAACATTTTCCTCTGTAACGGCGAATAGTACAAAAACGCCGGCTTCTTTGACCTTTGCATTGACCTGGGCAACGGAAGGATAGTCCATGGAGGTGGCTCCGGTATAATAATTATCCTCCATGTGACATTTGCAGTCGTTTGGGGTTAGGATTCCGGCCAATTTTGCGTCTCCAGCAATGTGGAATGGTCCTGTGTACAAATTTACAAGAAATGTTTAATATTTTTCAAAATACCATTGCTATGTGCCTACAAGTATCTGTACCGTCTGTCGATAAAATGAGCAAATGTCTTGCTGCAGAACGCCATCCTGTAAAACAATTAAATCGAGATATATTTAATAACTTCAGAATTCATTCAAGGTCGACATCCACAAGTAGGTGATGTGTATACCGATTACATCTTTACAGGTAACTGCCTGTATCACAGCGTCCAATCCACATTCCGGTGCATCCAGGTTACCAGAAATTTTAGCCTTTTTGACTTCTTCCTGTCGATAATTATAATTATTCAATATTTTCAAATGACCTTAATATATAGGGTTAATTGCATGACGATTAATTTAATTCACACCTGAAAGCGATCAATATCTGCTGTTAACGAAAGGTGATTTATAAATCCATAAGGCGCTGTTGTATTCACCGTTTCTCTGAACAAATGTCAATTAATTAAACACTACATCATCACAGGTAGGGAGTAAGGGATATGACCATTTATTTGATTTACTGTTTATTGAGCTGAGACACGGAAGCGAACGGAGCAATGGGCTTGTCAATGAATGACCCAAATCCAATGGTCACGTTGGAGGTCAAACTACGAATCCTGTTGGCCAGTGAGGTTCCGAGTGTGGCGACCTTTGGCTGTAGGCATAAATAGCTTTACATAGACCCTTTGAAATGTCGTGGTCAATGATTTTGACCATTGACCTTTACCAAAAACCGACCTTATCATCCGCCATCGTAGCGGACAAATCCATGAGATAATAAAGATCCAGCGGCTTATTCTCCGTGTCAAAGTATTCCATGGTTATATTAACCTTGTCACCCACGCGTAGTTTCATGGACGCGCTTTGCGGTCGAATCTGGAGCATAGCACCGCCATCTCGGGACGTTTCTTCGGATTCTTCGCTGTAAAACATATTCTTAAATTTGCATCGCATTTAACCAACAACCAAAATCTTAGAGTGAAAATTGACCGGAAATAAGTTGACATATTTAGGATGTAAAATTTACATTGCTAGATACGGTTTGGGATTTTCAAGGAATTCTCTAGCGCATATCCGGAGTGTTAGATGCTCCCGTAGTGTATTACATCGGGAATAGCCTCGATTTGAATTAGATGGTTCAGTGAATTTCTAAGAAAAAGTCTGTTAAAGTAAACTATTTAATCTATCGATTTATTTTAAACAATTTTAAGCATTGTTTTTATTTTACTCACCGGATTCTTACACCAAACACAGCCTGCGGTTTGAATGCATTCACCACACTTTCCAATAGACTTGCACTCATTGCTAGTGCTAGCTGAAGACGCGTAACCTACTATACATAAAAGTGCAGCTAATTCTTTGCAAAACTTAACTAACTTCATGACGTAAAATTACTTAAAAAATTGTGGTTCTGCAAATTTAGACACTGTCAGCTATTGTAGGTTTAATGTGTACAAAAATATTAAGCACTGAACGCTCAAGAAACGGCGTCACAGTTTCAGGTTATTATTGCACAATGCTATACTATACATACGAATTTACCAGCAAATTCAGAATCTGCTGTATATATTCAGCTTAATCTTATTTAACTACATAGACGTATACTGAGTTTCTCTTCGGTAAACCTCGAAATAGTATTGCAAATTAATAGTATGCATACGCTACGTTGTGCACGCTGAATATTCCGGGTTTGCAGAGGGACCGGGTGCCAATTAACCGCAGAAATGGAGATAAGAGAAAGTCTCGGTTCTTGTGGTTGATAATTTGTATGAAGGTATTAGGTTTCTTAAATAACATGAATGTACACGACAGCTTAAAAGCTATAGAGGTATGTACAATTATTTATGAGGAGAATTTATTGGTGAATTGATTGCTGAATACCAACCAGTATTCAATTTGGAAGTCGGAATGGAGATTTTCCATGGAAATTTTTAATTCGCATTTGTATTACGTTGCAGCACAATGATATTATATCGTGATTTCAGGAAGTTTCTATCTTCAAATTCGTAAAATCTTCCAAAATACCTTAGATCCGAACTATTTGCCGAAGTGAAATTAGAATGCAGATTATATGAAATTAACGACTAAATGCATATGCATCAGAAATGCATGGGCTGGCTACTGTAGTGCATGCAGTTATTATGCACGAAATTAAGCATTATATCATGGTCATTTAATTATCATTTAATGCGCTTAGACAATCGGCAGAGCGGGTAACCTAAATTGAGATTATTACAGTCTGGGCCTTTTTCATGCGAAATATTGAATTTTGATGGCGGTTAACACATGAAACGGTTGCCCAACGAAGAAAGTCTAACAACATTTTCTAGTGAATATTAAGATTAAGCATACCGTCGTTTTGTCTTATACGCCGCCGTTTAAATATATACAACCCTTCATAAATAACATCAAATAACAAATTTAAAGTTTAGTTGTGTTCATTTTCTATTTGCCCTTTGTAACAGAGCTGTATAGGCTAGGAAATGTAGGCATATGTAAAGAGCTATAAGCCCGATAAAATCTTCAAGCCAGTCCCGAACGTCGAAATCCTTGGAGGCCAGAATCTGGTCCCCGGTGGTCAAGCAGGGTCCATTGTAGTCCATCGGGCATGCTATTGTAGGAAATACAATTAGAAAATTGGTGTACAGAAATTTAATGCAAGATTCATCGTATTTACAAGGGCAACAAACTGCTTAATTGCACTCACTAATATTTTCCACTCCATGCCATTGTACAATCGAGATCATTTCGTTCCCATATTTAAACCAAGAAATGTACTGTAGCCAAGATAGCCAGACAGGCAAGGATCTGTTAACGTTACAGTTACAGGATATACAAATTCCGGTAATAAATGCTCATAATTGTTGAAATTGATTTTCCGTTTAAGGCTATTCTCTAATTTATCTTACATTTTAGCGGTAATTCAAAACATCAGGGAATAGCAAATTCTTATACCTGAGACTGACGAAAACGCCAGCAGTGATTTGTAGCATATACTCCATCGGAAGAAGGCTAGCCGAAGAGTTTTCAACTTTGTCAAACAATGCCGAAAACAAATATCCTGGTATATACCAAGATGCACTGTTAGAATTTAGAATCTTAAACATTCGAATTTGAGATTTGACCACACGAAGTATGGTCAAGTCTGTATAATTTACCGACTTACCCAATGCTGCGGAAACGTTGGAGATTATAACAATTACCAAGGCCGTATAGGCATACGCCGAAAAACTGTCTCGTAAACCTACTATCCAGTAAGTCATGGTCATGCTCACCAATGGTTGCAGGATTTGTTCTGGAAGCTGTGGACAGAATCGTTTGTAAAAAATGACATATGTGGTTAAGATGTTGTCATCTTTTAGTTTTGGCCATACGTTATGCTAGTACCAATGAAGGAAGCTCTTAGCTAACTTAACTTAACCTAACCTAACATAACATAACATAACTAACTAACCTAACTTAACCTAACCTAACATAACATAACCTAACTAACTAACCTAACTTAACCTAACTTATCTGCTTTATACGTACCGCTGCCAGAACGGTGGACAAGTAGTTCGAACTCACGGCATACAGCCCGGCCTTGAGCTCACGTTGGAATATTGGGAGTTGTGCTGAGAAAATTCGGAGCACACCGTAAACGCTGGGGAAAGTATTTTCGACTATCATCAGGTATATGAGACCTTGAATGTCCTGAATACCTTTTTGGTCCATTGATAGCCGGAAGAAGCAGAGAGCAACGACGAGCTGACTAACCTAATAAAATTTAACATTGGAAATATTTATGAAATTGTGCAACTTTGGACAACCGCCGTCTTGAGCATTTTTCGTACCAATCTCATGAGAATTCGAGATACCAGGTACACTTTAGAACTCCGGTACGAATCCACAAATGCTCTCCAGATCAAACAACGTGTTCTGGTTCTCCATGTTGGGGGTCGCCTAAAATCGGGAATAATGTTTGTTATAAAGTAAAATTTAGTCTCAGGGATTCGTCTTGATTAACCAGGTTTTTGGCTATCCAACGACAAATTGCGAGTGTAAGTTGAACGAATATAACTCGAGTTAGACGTATAAACCTGTGACAGGTTGTATCCATAAGCTAACATTATAACTCCGGCACGAATCTAAATTAAATTTGTACTACTTACAATTGTTTTCTTAGGATGTACTGGTCACCAAACTGTGAAAGCAGGAATAGATCGTTAATTGCACAGATTGGAATACGATTTTCATTTAAGAATCGGTATCATCATTTTCGTCATGCAGATTTCACATACCACTTCATCAGTGGACGTAGACAGTTCCAGAAACTTGGCAGCCTTGACCTCACGACGAACTTTGTCGGTTAATTCCAAACCCGTTTTAGATTTCACAAATTCATCGCAAATACTATGAATCCTCATAACACTCTCGTTCTCTTTTCCCGGAACCACGGCTAAGGTCTTAATAAAGAATTCGGCTGGATTGAACTGTTCTGGACAGACGTAGCCAATTCGTTCTAGAAATGGTAAAACATCCAGAGCCTTGCCCATGTAGGCCGTACGACCATCGGCCAATAGGCATAGCTGATCGAACATTGCAAATACTTGGGAAGGTGGTTGATGAATGGTGCAAAGGATTGTTTTCCCTTTGGCGGCTAATACTTGCAGCATTCCAACGATTGTCTGTGCTGAGAAGCTATCGAGGCCTGTGGTGCATTCATCCAGGAAGAGAACTGGTCTGCGAAAACAAAGTGTTTCATTAAGGTTTACTCGCATGTTTTGAACTTTATTGGCATTTAAACGTATGTTGCACATTATTTAACATTACGATGTACCGCAAAAAATCAAAAGGTAAATTTCATAATTACTTACGGTTCCGTTAAAATTTCTGCCGCAAAAGCGAGTCGCTTCCTTTCTCCACCTGATAGCCCGTTAATAACGCCTGGGACCCCGATTCGGGTATGTTCAACCTTTTTCAAGCTTAAATCTGTCAATAATTTTTGAACCCTTAGTTCACGATCGAGTTGGTTTAAATTCCGGTCTAATTTCATCGTTGCCTGTGGAGAAATTTTTAGAATTCGACTTCGACAATCAAACATTTGAAATGAAAGTGCTGTGTTCTAATCAATTGAATACATAGATACCATGAAATGGAGATGTTCGGAAACTGTAAGCATGCCATAAAACAGGTCTTGCTGGTACACATAGCCCGAGACATTACCCATGAATTTCCCAACTCGAAGACCATTGGCAAGTACTATCCCTTCAGTTGATAGCTTTCCTGAAACAATCATAATGTTGAATATGATTGAAAATGTACTACAAAACTCTGACTTTTCTCATACCCAGTGTTCTGTGTGCTAGGACATTAAGCAGCGTTGTTTTCCCAGCCCCTGAAGCCCCCATGACCGCAACCAAACTACCGGGTCGAACAATTCCGGTCACTAAATAATAAATATACTTTAGGCATATATTTCAACAGTATTGAAAAGATTATAATAATTGAACTTTGAACATTGAACTACCCTACCTTTGTTCAAAACTTGTTTAAATTCCTTTGTCCTTGTGACTCTCGGCAGTAGTCCAGGTTTCTGAACAGGAATGTAGACGCTTAGATTTCGCCATACCAGGGTCACTCTAATCTGCTCCGTAGATTTTGCTGCTGCTGTACTGGAACATGAGGAGCCTGAGCCCGAACCTTGTGAACTTCTTCTCGGTGGTGTTACTGTTTCTGAGGTTAAAGTAGTCGGTTCGTCTGTAAATCCTAAAATGGCTGGTCCGGGCTTTGGCCCGTCAACACTGCTAGTGTCAATGCTACCGATATTGACGATGAGACTACTGGGACCACCATCATCAATCAGTTCCATGGCCCTGGAAACCCTTGTATTTTCTTGCTTCCGCAATCGAAGCTTTTCTTATTCAATTACGGTAATTATTTACACCAAAAAGATATGCTGAGGTTTGTGCCAATAAATAATGCTCCGAATATACAATACTCAATATTCAATTCAGTAAATAAATGCAACTGTACTCTGTAATCCGTGAAGACGGCATATCTTCAATTTTGATTCTCTTGTATGTATGTAACGCTACTTAGCGCTAGTGTGTTTCAATACAAGCAAGTTTTATAATTCTATAGTTTAATTTTAATTAGGCGTTTGATGATGACAAAAGCCACATGAGTTAAATTAACACTTATGAGTGTCTTTGTATGCGTTATCTGTATCTACTTTTGTTTTTATCAAACTGTGGAAGAGATAAAACCGCATTATATTCGGACGACGACTGTAGCAGACCAATATGTGAACCACATAATTTCTAACCACTGAAGACCACGTACAGGGTGACACAAAATATGCTGATTCTCCCCCCTTTGGTCATACTTCCGAAAATCGTTCACTGTCATATGATATGCCATATTAAAGCGATTTTCAGTTCGGATCTAATGATACAACACTATTTTGGCCCCATTGAGAATTCTGTCTGTTGAAGGAAACAGATAAGCACACATACACATGAATTTCATTTGTATTTGGTATCATTTGAGAGCGAAGAAAGGTTATAGGATAAAGTTAAAATGAAGCTGAGTCTGGACTGTTGGGAGGGTTACCTACAATTCGAGCCGTCTGTTTATTATACCGGAGCGGCCAATCCAGACCTATTGAAAGTCAGGTTAGGTTAGGAGAACGGGAGGATTTTCGTTAATTGGAGTTAGGATAGGTTTTTGGAGGAAATTAACCGAACCTAACTCCAATTAACAAAAATTCGATACATTTGATGGTACCGCTACGGTAAAATTCGACGGCTCGAATTGTAAGGTTTACTAGTTCGTTTAATTAAATTCATAATCATAATTTTTCAAAAATACTTGGATAAAACAGCATTCTATTCGGACGACGCTAACCATAGATGTATGATTCTGTTTACTGTAACAGGCAGACATTTAAACCACAAAATGTTTCCATTAACAAGTATACAACTAAATATTAAGTAAATTAATTAAATTTTCTTGTCCGATGAAATTGAAATTACTTTAATGGCTCATAACCATAACAAAAGTATTCAAATACATACAGTATTCCTATTTAGCAATTTTAGTAAGCTAAAATCTACATAACTTAAAAACTTATTTCCGATTTGCTCGAATGAGTAAAGAACAATAAGCTCCTAAATGAAAAACTGTATAAAGCGTTGCAATTCCAATTAAATCCAATGGCCAATTATCCGGGTAGAAACTCCGGGATGCCAAGACTTGGTCACCGGTTGTGTAGCATTGTGTGATGTCAACGGCTGTACAGGCTGTCAAATAAAATAAATTATAAGTAACCTCTGTAATCAATTTATAATTTACAATTGCAAAAATTCATACTGATATTCGTAACGCCATCCCACTGAGTCGTCGACAGAGCCTCGTTAGCATATCGAAACCAGGATATGTATTGTATCCACGACACGTAGTCGGGCATAGTCCTATAAAGGTCATGTAATATTGGTAAATTCTGCATCGTTTAGAAATAATTAAAGGATGTTACCCTAAATTAATGAAAATCCCTCCAGTAATCATGAGGACATAGTCCACAGGAATTAGACAGGTTAAAGCCGCGGAAACGCTGTCAAAAGACGCCGAGAATAGACAACCTAAAATAAGCAAAAAATATGGCCTTCAGAAATACATTTAAATCGCTTCGATAAGAAAATTTCGTCTAACGATCCGTTAAATAAACAGATGCACACCAGAATGCAACTTACCGCAAGCAGAAGCCGTATTAGAAACCATTACGACGATCAAGCACGTGAGCAAGTATGCTGGCAGAGAAGCACGAAGTCCAATCATCCAGTAAGCAAATGTGATGAACACAATAGGTTCGAATATATACCCAGGTATCTACAGAATTTCGGGCAAATTAGTAATTGTAAAATCTTTTAAATGCAGATTTACACGTGCTTTGGTTTGCGTAAATTTTTACCAGCGAAACAATTTTGGACAGATAATATGAATCCACGCGATAGAGCCCACTCTTATTCTCACGTAGGAACAGGGGGAGTTCAAGCGGAAAAACATGGACGACTCCGTACATGGCTGGAAATGTACTCTCAGTAATGAACACAAAGATGACTCCTTGAATATTTTGAATCCCATCTTGATCCAGGTTTAAGCCGAAGAAACAAAAACCAATTAAGAAACCTAAAAACTAAATTAAATTCCAATTTAATAGTTCATGTAGAATTGGATCACCATTCGCTAGGTGTTTTTTGTAATTTTTATATTCTTACGAATTTTTGTATCGTTCGCATAACGTGAACGCTGGGGTTCCGATACGAATCCGTCAATGATCTCCAGAGAAGACAGAAGGTTTTGGTCCACCATAATGGCGGTCGTCTGTATAATTAATTTTAAATGTAAGGATCCGAAGCCCGAAATCGTCGTTGGGCCAAAACAAAAAAAACGATCACAAAAGCCCAAAATAATACATTAAAATTAATTTGACAAGTAAACTGAGCTACAAATTAATTTTTTATAACCTAACTGTAGTTATCCAAGCGATGTACCAATTTTAATAAGGTTATGTTATGTTTCTTATTTTGCTGAATCCATTAACGAGTGGCATTTTTCGATGCAATGAAAAAATAGAATCTGCAATTAAAACTAAGACTTTTGCAATAAGAAATGAAATGCTGCAATAAGTAAAATTGGTCTATAATTTCAAAGGTTAGGTTAGTTGTTGGTCATTTGAGTATTTTAAAAACCTAACCTAACCTGTAGAACGGATCAATCTCGTCCGCCGACGTTTTAACCTAACCTAAATTGACTAAAATCAAATTTACTGCCATGCAGACATATTGCAAAAGTCTTCTTTTTCATTGCAGATTCTATTTTCTCATTGCACGTTTATATATTTCCCTCCATGAACAACTACAGAGCAAAAGTTCAATAGAACAATAAAATTCATTTTTCTAACATAACTTAACATAATCAAAATACGCTCATAAATTATGATTAAATTATTAGGTTATGTTATGTTAGGTTGGGTTTTCGAGTACTTATTCCCCTTTACAATGAAACAGATATTTCGGACATTGACTGTTTTCGGGCTCTGATTGTGTAAATATTAAATTCACCAAATGGTAATGAATAATGAAGCAAACACGCCATTTAAATTTTCCAGTGAAAGATTCTCTCACGGATGCCCCTCCTCTGTACTCAAGTTGGAACACAAATTGATTGGCCGCAAGGTATATCAAAGATCCTCCCTATTTTTTTTTTTTTTTTAAATAACTAAATAATATATATCCAGGTGAAATCCTACTTCAGTCAGTTTGTAAATCTAGTTTAATCTAGGACAGGTCAGGAAAATGATGCAATGAAACAGAACGGACAAAAAGCTCAAATAGCTGTGAAGTAGCAGAACATAGCATACACGGAAATATATGTTTTGTGAGACAATAAAATTGTGTGCTAGGGTATTTAGCACTATGCTAGGCTAGGTTATATTAGTATAATGTAAGATGTAGGTACCTACCTAAGCAAAGTCGACTTCGTAGCATATGTTTTAAACCAGAAGGGTCTTATTTATGGCAAAATCGTTGCGCAGTGAGAACTTATAAGTGCTATTTAAAAACAATTCAGAGCGTTCCAAAAAGGCAATTTCGAATACTAAGCCAGCAATACCAATAATAAATTATTCGTTGATTTCTATGCACTTACATGTGTTTTCCGAGGATAAATTGATCACCGAACTGAAATTTACAAAGATAGAGCTATATTATAGAGTTTGTTGAACTCGAATATTTAGGTTCTAAATAAGGCTTCGTTACTGTTATTATGTCCATAATGCATTTATAATGTAGTAAATATGTATTTGCTCACCGAGTCATTACTGGAAATGGACAAATTACGAAAATGTGAATTTCTAAATTCCTGTCGAACATTTGCCTCCAAATCCTTGCCTATATCCGATACTGCATAAGAGTCACAGATCTTCTTAATAGTTTTCCTACTCACATCTTCCTTTCCCGGATAAACAGCCAGGGTTCGAATTAAGAAATCGGCTGGATTGAAATGTTCTGGGCAGACATAGCCAATTTGCTCGAGGAATGGGAGGGCTTCTTGGGCCTTCCCCATGTACGCTGTTCGGCCTTCGGCCAAGAGACACAATTGATCAAACATGGCGAATATTTGGGAAGATGGTTGATGAATTGTACACAGAATTGTTTTTCCTTTAGCTGCCATTGTTTGCATCATCCCAACGATTCTTTGAGCTGAGAAACTGTCAAGACCCGTGGTACATTCGTCCAAGAATAACAGTGGCCTATAAGTATTTGGAACTGAGAAATTAAAACTTCCGGTGTTCGAATCAAGGGTTTATTAAATCGTATAATTAAATTCTCAAACGGATGGTGCCTAATGTGAATGGACGTCAATTTTATGTGCCCTAAATTTTAAACACTTTTTGCACTAAAACGACATATGTTCATTTGTCTACTGGTTTTTTAACCTAACCTAACCCAAATACGCTTGATCTAACATATAATTTTTTTTAAATCTAACATATAATTTTTTTTAAATATAAATAACCTAATTAATTTAAATAAAATCAATGAATACGAACTAGTAAATCTTATTATAATTTGAGCCTTTTTTTTTACCGGAGCGATACCATCACACATATCGAATTTTGAAATGCCCTGCGCCAGTTCTCCTAACCTAACCTGACTTTCAATAGGTTCAACGACCGCTCCGGTAAAAAAAGACGGCTCGGATTTTAAGATTTACTGTCTATTATCAATGAATGAGGTCAAACTGGTTTTAAAATTTAGGGCAGAAAATATTGATTCAATTTAAATTTTGAATGGTATCGAGCAGGCTTAAGATAAATCTCAAAAAGAAGGGACAGACTTAGGCCCAGTAATGCATAAATTCCATCAAGTTAACGTCATGCATTACCGTGAACCATGTTCGATCCATAACCCGATATTACGAGATACCGCTAAAATTCAAAACATGAGAGTGACCTTAATACAAACCAGGATAATGATTGGGAAAAGGCATATATTTGTTGATAAAATATGTATGTAGGTATTGACTCTATCATGCTTACGGATCTGTAAGTATCTCAGTAGCGAAAGCAAGACGTTTTCGTTCACCACCGGATATACCGACAACGTGTCCAGGATTACCAATCCGAGTATTCTGACATTTTTTCAAACTTAATTCTGTTAGCAGCTCTTCAACTCGTCGCTTTCTTTCGAATGTACTCACTCTTCGATCTAATTTCATGCATGCCTTCGAATTCAAAATTATAAATACAAAATCCATTCAATAGGTAAGAAAACAGGTACATTACATTGAAATAAATTGAAATATGTACCATGAAATGTAGGTGTTCTGCTACTGTGAGCGTTCCATAAAACAAATCGTCTTGATACACATAACCCGATACATGACTCATGAATTTCCCGACCGGCATTCCGTTGGCAAGGATCTCACCGTCAAGTGACACGTTTCCTGGAGGCATGATAAATATCGTATAACTTTTTATTCATCCATACTCGATCGAGTTTAATTTATTTGCCGTACGAATTAACTGATGAATTGTACAATCTTTATTATAATGAGCAAATCGTGTATCAGAGATATGTTTGGATTTGGAGTTCAGCTTACCCTGAGCTCTGTATGCTAGGACATTGAGCAGTGTAGTTTTACCCGCACCCGAAGCACCTATGAATTAAAATTATACCATGCAAAGTTACAACCAGAATATCGTCAATTAATATCGCTATTATTTCTGTCCAATTTATTTGGAATTACCCATTACAGCGACTAGACTTCCAGGATAGGCTACACCAGTAACTGGACAAAGCAAAATTAATCAGCAATTTAATGGATTGATTAAACAAAAGTTCAAACATTACTGCTTCGTATTTCTTTCTGTATATACTTATTGAATCTTAGGTTACCATTGTTGAGAACCCGTTTGAACGGCCTGTGTCTGCTTTGCACAAAATCCGACATTTTTAATAGGGACATAGACGCTTAGCTCTTGCCAAGCTAATGTGACGCTATTGTCTTCTGCCAATCGGGCTTTCGCACTTGTAATTGAGTCACTAGACAGTTTCTTCCGAGGTTGCATCAATAATGGCGACTGAAATGTCAAAACAAGCACAACACTAATGTTTAACAATATCAATACGAATATTTTGGTAACGTATCTAAACTTCAACTCTTAACCGGTCAGAAATTAGGTATTTAATGTAAGGTAGACTATTATAAATACGTAATATGTCTCACGGTCTTTCCAGAATTTGAAATTGGATGCTAAACCATTATGCAACTTTGTGAATTTCGGAACTACCTGTAAAGTCCCGTTACGAATAATAGCCGGGTCTCGGGATTCCAGGAATAAATAATCGCCCCGGCTTATGAATTTTTACAGTTTTTGCATATGCGGTCTTTTCATACCTACCTCACATTGTCCTAATCTTAAATACGCGATATTTTTCGTGAGATTTCATATTACATTTCACAAAGTATCGCGGATCGCGGTATACCTTCTTTGACTCAATATGCGCATCTTCAATAGTAACCTGAATCTTTTTTTAATGCAGTACTTAAGTGCTATATTGTTTACATGATACTAAAATCTACAAAGAATTTACTAAACAAACCAGGTCCATAAATACTTACCACAACCCCTGAATCACTGGGGTCATTCAGATTTGGACTTATATCCCCATTGTCCGAGTCACTGCCATTGCTATTCCCGTAACTGTACCCGGATTCCATGAGCTCCGAAGCCATGGTTGCAAATGAGAATGAATAGATATGCGAATCCGAATATTCAAGAATTGCAGTAACAACGTCAATATTCAATAGACACACTGACACATAATAACAGATAACAGTAGCTTCTAATGCGTATTTACTTCTTATCGCTCACTGAGTATATACTAAGAAATATTTCAACTAATTATTTTAAATAACTTCAATTCAATCATTTCAAAATTTTTTCAAATGACATTCTGACAAATTTCTATGCACAGAATTTGCGTCAAATTTGCGAATTATTTCGAACTGAAGGTCTCCAGCCTGAAATGGTACACAGACAAACCACACCAGGAACTACGCAACCTGTTATTGTTATACAATGGAATTCATTTCAGGAGTAAATGTTTGAATACAGTTATTTACAATTGTACAAGAATTTACTCGTAGTGGTTTGTGATAATCCCTAATGATTGATGCTTGATGGCCTCCAGTAACCAGTTTTACAGACAACTATGCTAGAATAATTTTTTTAAGTTCAGACTATATGGAATACAGAATTGTACATATACCTTGGAACTTGGAAATGTCCAGTATAAAAAAGATGCCTTTGCATGTTTCTCATGTATTTCCTTAATTGAATAGCATGAGGTGTCCAGTCCAGACACACGAGGCTATATACGAATACGAGAATATGTTGCGGCTATTAACTAGATCATTATATCATGAATATTGTGACTTGTGACGAATGGAAACGAAGGGGTTGAATGTTGAATTCACATTCTAGGGCTTCAGGTGCATGCACAAAATCCGTATAAGTAGTCAGACTCAAGTTTAGGTGTGTTTTGATTCGTATCTATTTTGGCCTCGTGTTTCGTATCAGTTTACGGCAAAGCTATAGAAATCGGATATGCTCACGTCAAACCAAATTATTTGTACGATCTGGGATCAGCAAATTCATTGTTCTGTATAACACGCGCCTAAGATGTACAGATTTGTGTTATACGTAAGACATAAGCGTAAATTTTTCCTTTGGGGATAGTGATAGCGTTTTACACGATTTAGATACTTTTCATAATAAAATATTTCGCCTGTACGCGAACGGTTTGACGGTGTATCTTGGATATAATTACATAATCATGTAATAAGCTATAGAATTTATTTGATCGGCTTCGCTTTGGCACAACTGTATTTGTATTTAAGTACCTACCGCATACATAATATTAATTTTGGCTAACACATTTAGTTTTTACGAGATTTTGACTGTAGCGACAAATAGGCAGCAAAATGGAAGAATAAATAGATAAATCCCATGCCGAGGAAATCCGCACCAAGTCTGGCGGGATCAAAGCCACGGGTTTCTAAAACTTCACTGCCGGTGGTTATGCAAGGCTCAGTTGGTAAATCACATGCTGAAAGTGTTAGCATTTAATTCTGGATTAGCAACATTTCTATATTAACTCAATTAGGATTACCTATCTATTGAAATCTTACTTATATTGGTAACACCCTCCCATTGTCCAATAGACAAAGCTTCATTTGAATAAAGAAACCATGAAAAGTACTGGGACCACATGAGGTATCCTGGAATCGATCTAAATAGCAGATGTTATAAGTTTGGCGTGCATTTATCGGATAGAAATGCATAAACTCCTATTTTGAATTTTGACGGTATCACATCACGTAGTGTGTTAGCTCATGGGCAATGCAATGGACAATATGTATTGCCCATTGGCTATCATTTCGAGATACCCCGCTAAAACTCAAAATATGATAATAGCCTTAGAGCATTACTGTAGGTTGATAAACAGGCCGCTCAGAATCATGAACATGGAGATTATTGGTGCTAGGGAATTGGCAGTGGTAATATCATCGAAATACGCTGAGAAGAAGCATCCTAAAACAAATAATACGATAAATTACGAATTATTTGTATACATTCGGAATTTATTCTAACTCCTGAAATTTCTTACCACAAGCAGCTGCGGTATTGGCAGTAAGCACACAGACTAGACATGTAAATAAGAACACCGAAATTGAGGCTCGAAGGCCGATAATCATATAGGCCAGAGCTGTGAATAATATTGGCTCGATAATGAAGCCGGGTAGCTAAATAACAGGACAAAATATTAGCTTTATCAGGACAGTAAATCGATAACTCAAAATATTTACTTACCAAAGCCACAATTTTGGATAAATAATAGGAATTGACGTCGTACAATCCAGCCTTATGCTCCCTAAGGAAAAGCGGAAATTCCAACGGAAACACGGCCATGACCCCGTACAAAGCCGGGAATGAATTTTCATTGATGAAAACAAATAAGGCTCCTTGTACGTCTTGAATCCCAGCTTGACTCGAGATTCGTACGCCAAAGTAGCAGAGTCCGACAATAATGCCAAGAATCTAAATATAATATACAGGGATAGTCTGAAATGGTCAAAGTTTCGGTAAACATGTTTGTATTTAGCGTCTGAAGCTAATCATAAATCATAACACTTACAACTTTCTGAATAGAACGAAGTACATGAACTCTTGGGTTTCTGTAAGAGTCGATAAGTGCTCGGTGTGTTAGCCAAAATGTTTTCATCCACCAAAATGGACGCCGGCTAAAGACAAACATATTTAAATCAAAGGTTAACGCATACGGTAAATTTTAATTAGATTTGGAATGCCACTGTTCGGTCATATTATGTCTTATTTATATTCCTTCAATACACATGTAGATTTTCATATTTATATATTGCTTACTTACATATGCCCTCCAGCAAGAATGTATTTATCTCGATTCTAAAAATTCAGAACAGTTCATAGTAACAGCATCAAGAAAAATAGCAACATAGGTAGGCTGTAATAAGGTTTGCTTATTGGTTTTAGTCGAAATAACAAATTACCGAATCATTGCTGGAAACAGTTAAATCGAGAAACTGAGAAACCTTGGATTGAGCTTCAGCTTTTTCATCCAAATTTTTAGCTTTAAGAGAATTCGCAAATGCTTCACAAATTGTATTAATTCTCTTTTGACTCTCCAATTCTTTTCCGGGTTGTATGGCGAGGGTTCGGATGAAAAAATCCGCTGGGTTGAACTGATTTGGGCAAATGTAATTTAATTGACTGAGAAATCGAAGGGCTCCGCTCGGAGTACCCATGTAAGCCGTCCGTCCATCCGCTAACAGGCATAGTTGGTCAAATAGTGCAAATACTTCGGATGAGGGTTGATGAATTGTACACAGAATTGTTTTGCCCGTTACAGTCATTTTCCGCATCATTCGTACTAGTTTTAGAGCTGAGAAACTGTCGAGATTCGTCGTGGGTTCGTCACAGAATAAGAGGGGCCTGCATTTAAAAGGATGTGAAAAATTCACTGTTGGTAATAATACCTGACCGGATGTTTATGGAATGTTTTATCAACTTTCTTGAATGACAGAATTTAAAACCTACGGATCAGTAAGTATTTCCGACGCAAAGGCCAATCTCTTCCGTTCCCCGCCGGAAATACCGACAATTTCTCCGGGTATTCCGATTAGTGTATTTTGGCATTTTTTCAAACCGAGGTCCAGAAGAAGCTCTTCCACGCGGTGTTCCCGTTCATAGGCCCGTAGACTTCGGTCCATTTTCATCCGTGCCTGAATTTAAAAAAAAATACCTGCATTACCTATTGCCCAAATGCTAGTAACGACCGAACCATCGATGTACAGGAGTATTTGCTAGTGTACTAATATTTACCATAAAATGCAAATGTTCGGACACAGTCATACTTCCACAAAATATATCAGTTTGATGAACATAGCCTGACATGAGGTTCATAAACTTGCCCGTCGGAATACCATTGGCCAATATTTGTCCGGTTGTGGCCACATCGCCTATAAGCAAGTTAGCGATTATTTCAAATTAAGAATATATTAAAATATGCAGTTTTACCTTGAGCCCTATTCGCCAAGACGTTCATGAGCGTTGTTTTCCCGGCTCCACTCGCTCCAAGAATCGCTACTAAATTCCCTGGGGTCACCACACCAGTAACTAATACATTAAATTAAGCATTAACTTGGAAAGATTTAAAAATTTTATAGTTACTACTTCCGCTTCTTGGCATAATTACCACTATGCAGAACTTGTTTCAGATTCCGTTGCTTATTTGTTCTTGAATTTCCAAATAAACTCGTGTTCTGTTCCCGGTCGGGAACGTAAACACTCAAATTCTGCCAAGCAAGTGTTACACCTAAACCGCTTTGTTCGAGCTCAAATTCAGATACTTTTGTATTCCTGTTAAGGCTTGGATTTAAGTCGGTAATAATCGGAGTCTGTTATACAATTTTATGCGTTAATTACTTATTATTGTCAAACTTGTGCTTGTGCTTTCATTTTGAATTAAAAATAAACGTATTTGCCTCACCTGCTGATTTTGTATTGAATTACCGAATCCCAGATCATCCCGTATAGCGCTATTGCAATAATTCAGATATTTATCCATAGCGTTCGAACAATCCCGTCCTGGATGGCCCATATTGTTAGAATTTCTTTTTTAAAAACGTGACCAAAAATAGCCAATAGTTTTAAAACAATAGTCACAATTATTCACGAAATATAACTGAAGTGACGGCTAATCACGATATGAACAATGCAAACTTGCAAACAATGATAAACTCCAAATGATTACTTACCATTTCCTTGTTTTAGCTTTGTTTGGATTTATGCAGTAGCGCAGAGTGCAGAGAATTCTCTAATACATTGTTGTACGTAAGTAGACAACTAAAGGTTACCGGTAAGGACTACGATTGCTGTAAAACGAGTTTTTTTTTCAACAGAGGTGTAGTTTTGTATACAAAGGACAATTGCAAGGCAAACTGGAAACGTAGACACTAGACAAATTACGGATTGACCAGTAATATATGTTAGTACTATGACCTCTAGTCTGGATATGTACACATGTTGTTATTTAGTAAATATTCAAAGCCAAGCGTATTACGTGAGTAAATTTTAAACATGACAAAAATTACGAAACACATTGCCTAAATAATTAAAAAAAACTTATTGCAGCAGCTGAAGCAGACCGAATTGGGGTTCTGAAGAACCCTTAAAGGTGATTGATATCCGGTCGTGCATTCACGGCAGGTGCAGATACATATATAGAATTACATAAGTTTAGGTACCCACTGAAATTCTTACAAGTGGGATGTTGGTTCGCCAGAAGAATAAAATATATGTAATGTAATGTTTCATAATAGAATTTTTATAATTACCCAAAATTCCCGACAGAAATAGGACCTTACGGCAACCTCATAACACGTCGTGCAAAAAACCGCATCAATGCACAAATACATAAATAAAATTATTTCAGATTTTCTTTCGATGTTTCCCAATGGGTATGCCTCAATATTACACATATTGACAAACGATGGAATCGTAATTAATGCATTATCGGTCCATGCCTTTACTCCATGATCCATGATGCACGACACATGACAGATATGAGTTTACGATAACCTTTATGCACTTGTGTATACTTCATGTGCATGCAAATATTAGTCGCATAATACGAATGCTATTGTTTTGACTTGCTACCTACTTATAATCTGCGCACATTAATGTTTATTGTAATAAAATAAAACAAAGATAATCAGCCAACGCTACCTATGTTTATTATGTCACGGCGAATTGTAAATTAAATAGGAACGGGTATCAATGTCACTGTCAGGTCAGTCATTGCCATGCTTTCCTCTCTATTGTTGTTTTCGACTGTCACGGAACTCCCACCTAAACAGCAAAAAAATCGTAAGCTGCAGTAGCATTAACATTCCATGAGTTCCAGTCCGGTCATTACATGACCCCGTAGTGCGCGACAGGACAACAGATTGGTTCATGGAATTTCCATGCAAATACAACGAATTTAAGCTCACTGCAAGAAGGGCGTAGATAATAAACATATATAAATAGGGCAAAATCGACCATCCAAATTACCATACACAATTAACACACTCACACTTATCGAGCAAATTAATATATCGTTGAATATTGCATTAAATATAACTTTTTCCCAATTAAACATGTGTACCATTAAATTGCCCGTAGCAATTTGCTACTTCATAGCTGCGACCCTTGCAGCCCCCACGAAAATTGACGAGGATCTAAGAAGAACTCTAAAAACACAGGATAGTGCAAATATTTTAATTAGTTTCAAAACAAGCACAGCATCGGTTTTGAAATCTATAACGGAAACTGATTTTGAAACACGCGAAGATCGAATATTGAGTTTAACTTCAGCTCTGCAAGCGAATTCTGCAGCATCCCAGAAGCAAGTAATTCAATATCTAATTGATAATTCGTTTGAATTCGAAATCCTTTGGATAACGAATCAAATCTACGTTAAATCCGCAAGTTCAAAGCTCGTAGACGCTATTGCGACTTTTGACGAAGTGTTTGAAATCATTGACGAAGAATTCATTGAAATTGATGACCCCATTGATTTCAAACGAGTTTTAAAACTTTCAAGTTCTACAGCTTGGGGCATTGAGCTGATTCAAGCTCCAGATGCCTGGAAGCTAATCGGTGGAAACAGTGGTGACGGTGCTCTGGTAGCGACCATTGATACAGGCGTTCGATTAACACATGAAGCTCTACGGAACAATTTCTTGGGTCAGTATGGATGGTTTGACCCTTATTACGGTACCACAGAGCCTAACGATGAAAATGGACATGGGACACACACCATGGGAACTATCGCTGGGCAAGGTATGTACGACAACTCTGTTTTACTGCAGCTTGTCAGCATCGGGCAATATTTAAGAGTGTAATTTCTTCACAGGTGGCATTGGCGTTGCTCCAGGTTCAAAATGGATGTCATGTAAGGGGTGTTCCGGAAACTGGTGCACCATACCTGCTCTAATAAGCTGCGGTCAATTCATGCTCTGCCCAACCTTACCAGATCGGTCAAATCCGGACTGCAGTAAAGCACCGCATGTAATCAACAACAGCTGGGGCGGCGGGCGGGGTATCACCAACTATCATACAGTCATCAATGCTTGGAATGCTGCTCAAATCATTGCAGTATTCTCCAATGGAAATACTGGTTTCCCGGGCTCTTGCTGTAATACTGCCAATTCACCTGCGGATCATCCTCAAGTAGTCGCTGTAGGATCCACGACGAGAAGTGAGGAATTGTCACCATTTAGCAGCGTCGGTCCGACTTATCCCGATAAGCTTATCAAACCGGATATTAGCGCTCCAGGATCTGAAGTGGTATCGGCACATAATAGCGGGGATAATGCTTATGCCGTGATGAGCGGGACAAGTATGGCTGGACCACATGTTGCTGGAGTGATTGCACTTCTGAAAGGTCATACCCAGAATCTCACACTAACTGCTCTACAGCGGTATCTTTACGCTGGAGCTGTGAAGGCTGATCTTGTCCCACCTGGGAAGAACTGCGGTGGGATTCAGGAAAGTGTATTCCCTAATCATTCCTTCGGTCATGGACGAGTCAATGCGTTGGAATCGCTGAAGGAACTTATCCGCAATTTGTAACATATAGGCGAGTTTCGACATGTAAAGTACATTTAAGTACCTAGTGCTTTTATTTAAAGCTCTTGAATTAATGTAACCATCCTCATCCTAACATACGATGAATAATATTTAAGTATTTTAATTAGAAAATGTTACAATTTCCACCTGAGCAAAAACAGCTTATCACAAACAAATACCAGGAAACTCCCGAAGCCAAGTCGTGCCCAAACAATAAAAACTGATAGGATTTTCCAATCCTGAATTTTGAACTTCTCCGGAACAGTTTTTTCATATTCCATGTCTTCAACTCTCCGCTGATTGTGCAAGGTGTCAATAAATTCCTCATACTTAAAATAATATCCCAGCATACCCCCTTGAACTAATCTCTCCTCAACAGCTACAAAGCACCTTACCGGATAAGGCCTATTTTCAGGGATTTTGGGCCACTACTGGCTGGAGTGAAAAAAATTGTGCTCTGTTTTTTTGCATAATATCTGTACTCTGGGCATCGCCTAACAACAATAAAACATCATAAAAGTTGATTTTGAAGTGATTTTGGTACCTAAAAAATTGCACGGCGACCCAAAAATTTTTTTCGTAATGCGCTAAGAAGTGGCGATATTAGTGTTGTCTATGATAGTACTATATAGTAGTAGTTGAGCCCCATTCATATCAACCTGATCCCACTACCTATTCTCGGTCCAATAGTTTTTTGAATTCCGCCGTGGGCGAAAATCCCGTTTCTTAAACGGCAAAGTCGCAGGAAGCCACATACCATACAACGTACTTTGGGTCAGTAATATTACAGCGCACATATAAAAAATCCAAAAAAAGTTTGCTAGCATAGTGAAAATAATTTTCAAGGCTTTAGAATCTCTAAACCTATATAACCCTTCACTCACAGTCCATGCTATTAGCTAGCATTACGTTTGAGTGGAAGGATAGGTAGTAGGTTTCGAGATTCTGAGTCATCAGTCTCACCAACCAGTAAAATCAAAAAAAGTTAAGTAATATCTCTACTAACAGGTCAACGTTATAGTTGTAATCCCATCGCTACCATTATGCTACGGTTAAATTGATCAAATCTAACCAAAACTGGTGGCACCTTGGTGCTTAGTGACACCAAACTCGTTTTGCGCTGACCATGATGCCTTGCCTGCGTCTCCAATCTCCAATAACTGGTTTTCTTTATGAAGGTCTTTCGTTTCGATACGAATCAGTAACGTCCGCACCGGTAAACAAAAAAGCATTCTGAGGTCAATGGCCCTAGAGCAATACAGGGAGCAAAGAATGATGCTCTCGCTGTTGCTGTCATGTTCTCTATAGGTCGTGTTCGTAGACCGATCAGCAGCTGCTACTTTGCTGATTTGCGGGTTTCTTTTCTGCTTTGCGGCTCATTCGATCACGAAGTATTATTGTGTGTACATCTACTTTTCTTTCTACTAATCGTTTCCTGAGTCCGTTTCGTCTGAATTTGTGTTGATAACTAGTTTGTACTTCAGTCGTGTCAAGGTGTCACCTCGTAGAAAAGTGAAAAATATGGACGCTGCTCGGAAGAAAGTGAAGGAAGAGGTCAACAATTGGGATAAGGACGATAATCAGGATCAGGAGCCTGGTCTACTTGAGAAGAACGATGATGGGCCGGTGTGGGTCAAGGAAGAGGTCCTGAAATTGGATTGGGACTGCGCCAATCATCAGGATCAGCACAGTGAGCCTGGTGAGTGTGAGGAGAACGATGGGCCCATGGACGTCAAGATCAAGGAAGAGGTCGACAATTGGGACGCTAATCAAGATCAGCCGCCTGGTCCATCTGTCCAGCAGAACGATGATGGGCCGGTGGGGATCAAACCCAAAGATTACTACAAAGAACTTCTGCGCCAAAAGGAAGCATTGGACCCTCAACAGTTTCCAGATGTTATTAAACATATTGAACGGGGTAGGTTGTATTTAAAATTATTATAACATTAGATGGACAAACAATAATAAGGTTATATTGTACCACCCTGTACGAAGTAATTATGACGTTTGTAGTTCTTCAATGTGCAGGTGCATAGGGATGCACTAATAATGGCTTCATTTTCAATTTTTACCCAAGTATGGCCGCATTTCGATGTTGCCGATTATTCGGCAGGCTAATAGGGGTTAGTCCGCGTTTTCCCGATAAATAGGCCTCGAAGTCCGATAATTGGCCAGATGGCCATCCGATTATCAAAATGCAGCATCCGCATCTCTTGCCACAGGACATCAAAATCAAAACCACTGACAAGGAAATAAATAATTTCCATTAAAAATATTTACAAACAAAATCCTTATGCTCACCGAAAGTCAAAAACCGAAAATCCTTTTGGAAATTAACACGTAATTTTCAAGTTTTCATAGGGATTTTCCCCTTTGAGTTCTCTTCCAAATTCTCAACTTGGACCCCCAATAACTTTTGAACCTACGATTCTGCAGAGATATATTATGCACTTTTTCATACTTTGACCTAAGGTATACGATGGCATAAGTGTAGGTTCAAAACGCTGTGCTCACCTCAAGGAGTTCCCTTGTGAGTATGTAGACATATTTAATACCAAATTACATTTGTAGAACTTTCTATTTCTATTTGTTTAGAACTTTTGAGGTCGTGCCCAAGTAAATCGAGTGAAGAAAAGAGTAATGATGTGCACACTTCACTGGACTTGTTTAATGACCCAGTGATCCGGATGACCGTTAAGTGCTTCCTTCCAAGAAAATATTTTGGAAAGGTATACGACCGAGAGTAAATGTGGAACGCATGGATATCCTAAATCTAAAATGAAATTCTAATAGGTACTTATAATTCTGTTAAATATGCATTATTTTATTACTGCAGTTCAAAGATGTTGCCCGGCTGCTTGGCCCGAGGGGTGCGGACTTCAGGGCTCTCAAGGATGAAACAGGGACAGAAATGGCTTTACGTGGTAAAGGAAGTATAAGTATTAACAACCCAAAGAAGGTACCTATAAAGTTTGACTTGGAATTTAACTTGAACCCTGCACGAGTTCTCTTGAACTTTTAACATATTTCATGTTTGTTTCTTTTTAGGAGCAACTTCTACGCGATGGCGGTTATCCTCAGTATTCTCACCTTGGTGAAGAAACGCATGTCGCCATTACGGTTTCTGCACCAGCTTCGGAAGTTTACACTAAGCTTGGGTATGCTACCACTTGTCTCAAACGACATATTTTGAGGAGAGACGGTGACGGCTTGACTCCTTGGATTGTTAGAGGTCTTCAAAACGGAAAAGGTCCGTGTCGCTACTACAAATCTCATACATCGAATGATGAGGTAAATAAATAATATTCATTAGCAATGTCCTATAGTCGGCAATGTTATGCTTGTCCTTGCCATTAGTTTAGGATCTAATTTCTGCGTCAATTTTGTTCCTAGTATCCCCGTAACACTCATGACCCAACGCTTCCACTCCACGAGGTTTACAAAAATAAAAATGAAGCACCGGGTCGCTCTCGCTCCCACTACCACTACAGCCGTACCGGAGTTAATTTGACCGAACAATGCGGTGCTTTTGGAATACCCATAAATACCTTATTGCAAGTATTTGGTTCAGCTGGAAGTGACTACTGTCTCCCGTCGAAAGCAATCCCTGAATACCGCTCGGCGAAATCCGTCCGCTACCACCCGTACCAGAAGAAGTAAAGTAAAACAAGCAGGATTATTTGAGTTTCGTCGTATTTCATTATTTTCAAAATCACATTCCGTTAATCGATTTCTGTATTCCTAAGTAGTATACTTGAATTTGGTGATACTAAATCTCAAATTATTGCTAGTTCATGAATTACTTGACCAGTTTATTTTAAGTAATTTAGCTCATCATCATTTCAAATTCACTAGAATATAAATGCCAAGCGTATAGATGCATATTTATAAAAAATATTCTCCTAGATATCAACTACCTATGCATTTCGAGACCTTGTCAGGACAGCACTGTACAGTATTGTAGGCTAAGAAATTAAATATAGACTGATACATATTAAGCCAACGGTATCGATAATCAACCAATGGGCAGTACTTTATGAATAAATGAGTTATCTCAAATCCGTAGGCCCAATGAGGATAAGGAGGTGGATCGCGTAGAACAACGACAAGGCATGTCAGGAAATACGCGCCCAGGCTAGACCGAAGTCCAGATATCCATTAAATTATTGTTGCATGCACAAATGGGTTAATAATAAATGCTGGCGTCTGCAAGTTTAGAATTAAAGTTCAGCTTCAGACCAAATCATATTCAGATCTCTGAACATATCACAGATAACAAAGTAGGAGTGTAATAGGACTTGACATCATAAAGCCCGGACTTACGCTCTCGCATAAAGATATAGGATATTCCAATGGGAAAACAGCAATTTCACCGGCCTAGCAACACCCGCCATGCAAAGGACATCGTACCGGGATTCTGCGTCCGTGTGGTAATCAGGCCGATTTGGCAAATTTACACAGTTGTTCCTTAGATCATTCTAAACAACTCTCTTATAGACGTAATGCGCCAATCATATGATTAGTTTGACCGTTAAAAAGCGCCATCTCGCTCGAAATAGATAAGGCCGATGGGGAATTGTTAAAGCCGAACTCCCGTCGTGGCACAGATACGCAACCATTGTGAGACCGAATAGGAATCCGTCCTTACACGTCAAAATTGCCGTGGAAAAAGCGGAAAAACCTTTGACAAATAAAATACGATGTTTGCCCATGTACTAGATTGATGAAAGTCCACCTCTTACTGAGGTGGACTGGTTGTGACCCGTGGCGCTGGTTGTTACCCGTGGCGCCCATGGTGATTCATACGCAATCACT